>CBVK0100031092.1:0-24034 GCA_900067695.1 Picea abies | reverse complement strand
TGGCATGTAGTATAATCAATCCCCCACTTGGTGAAGGGACCAACTATAATGACAGGAAACATGGGAGTGGGGTGTGCCCTCATCTTTCGAGAGAAGATCTGACATGGGTAGAAATTCTTGACTGATTCAATGCAATCCTTGATTAACGTCAGCCAAAAGTAACCGGATCATAGAATCTTTTGGGTTGTTACCAACCCATACAAATGACCACCACATGCTCCAGTGTGGCAGTCGTTAAGATCAAGTTTTTCTTCTTCATGAGTGATGCACTGGCAAAGGATGCAATATACACCTCGATGATACAAAGTATCGAGTATGAGATAGTTTTTTTCCTGATGGCGTATACATCGACACTCATCACGAGAAGCAGAGGCGAGGCACTTCAAAGTCTAGAGATAGACTAGTATATCTCCATACCAGGGATCCGAAGATGAAATAAGAAAAATATCTCCTTTAATATGTGATTCTTTGGGCCTAACATCACCTAACTTGACCAAAAGTTTCTAGATAAGTTCCGCAAAGACCAGTGACTTCTTAGCTTTCGCAAAAAAAAAATCCAAGTCAAATTCCTGGAGGATAACAATCCATATACTGATGTTTCTGCCGATGACACATTGTGTAAAAACATATTGAAACCGATTCACAATGACAACGATGGTGGTCTTACGAAGAAAAATATAGTGATGGAACCACTAGACAGCATGTACTACTGCCAATGCTAACTTCTCAATGTGGGAGTAGATGATTTCTGGTCAAACCAGGCCTTGACTCAGGTAATAAATCACATTCTCTTAGAGCATATATTCCTCTTGAACCAAGACCATATCGATGGTCTACTCTGAAAAGACCAAGTACAATAATAAATATTTATTATAATTGGGTGGTCGAAGCAGAGGAGAAAACGTAAGGGCACGTTTCAACGCTTCGAAAGAGCATTGAGCGGCTTCATCCTAGTAGAAAGGAATGTCCTTTTTCAGTGAACGCATGAACCCTTTAGTGATCTCGGCATAGTTTTGTGATAAAATGCCGAAGAAAGTTGGCTTTTCCTTGTAAAATCTGAAGATGGGGGACTGTGCACGGAGGAGGCGATTGAACTATCGCCTCAACCTTTAGAGGATCGACCATGATCCATGTTGTCAAAACTATGAAACCTAGTAGATGACCTGACATCACGCAGAAACTGCAATTGTTTGGATTCAAGTGAATCCGATAGTAGCGACATCTTTCAAATATTAGTCGGAGGTGCACGGGATGATCATCTCTCTTACGAGATCGTGATGATAAATCATCGAGATAAGCCTCGACTATGTGTCTTAGGTCATGGAAAGAAAAAGACATGGCCCGCTGAAATGTGGCTCCATCATTCTTAAGGCCAAAAGGCATCTTCTGATAAGAAAATGTACCCCATGGATAGATAAAAGCAGTTTTATGTTGGTCTTCAGGCTTAATTTGTATCTGATTGTATCCCAAAAAACCATCCATGAAAGAAAAGACCTCACAGCCTGTGCATTCATCGATAATGTCGTCAATGAATGGGGTGGAGAAATTATCCTTTGGAAAGGCCTTATTTAAAACATGGAAGTCCATACATACATGAATCATTCCTTGCTTTTTGTTGACAGGAATGGGATTTGACACCCATTGAGTCAACTGAATGGGGTAGATGAAACTGACTTTGAGAAGTTTCTCTACTTCAGCCTTAATAGTTGTTGCTTTCTTAGGATTTACCAGATGAAGCTTTTGTCAGACCAACTTAGCGTCAGGATATATCATTATTTCATGTTCAATGATTCTTGGATCAATGCCTAGCATTTCCTCATAAGACCAGGAAAAAATGTCACAGAATTCTTTAAATAAATCTGTGTAGATTTGAATCTCCTTGGGGGATCAGTCTGCTCTGACAAAGACATTCTCCACAACACTAGGGGTTCTATAGATGTCAATAGGTATCATTTCTGCGATGGTTTCCATATTACCTTCAGCATAAACTTCATGCGTAGCCAAAGTATTGATAGGAAAAGACCTATCTCTAGTCATATTCAACATGAATTCACCTTCCTCAATTCTTCTTAACTCCGAGAGAAAATAAGATCTTTGATGGAGATCATCCCAGGGTCTGTCCAGACCAGTCATTGCCTCAATAATCACCTCATCTGATGGAAATACCAAGTTTAAAAAATCGATAGTGGCGAGGGAATATTGAGCCCAAATAGGCTCAAGAGCCGGATCTAACTCCTATGCAGGAGTCAAATCGGGGTCGACGGAAGCTTGCTGGACTATAGAGTACGCAACCTCTACTGCAGACAAGGGAATGACCATGCCATGATGCCTTGTCCCTTCCATCATGGTTGATGGGGAAGGAAGATTCCACATATCGTTAAGGTAAGTCATGTGGAACGATGACACTTGAAATATTTCAACCTTAGGTTGGTCGAGGACAACCGATATGAAATTGGCATCGCTGGAAGGAGGTAGGTAATTGAAAGTACCCATCAAAGGTGGGCACAAACCAACCCCTACGTTGACGATGTCGGGCTGAGGGTTATCAATCATCAGGACCATGGATGCCCTCGATGAAGGGTCAAAATGAGAGAAGGACAACTGATCAATGGAAACGATTCAACCCTCGTGTGGAAACAACAAGACCCGGAAAACTGTGGTGACCACTGCATGCATAACATAGGTCCAAATCCTTCCTAACAGAAGGTTGTAGTCGAGAGGCACATCAACCATTTCAACTTCGACGCACACGGTCTTCTCCCCTAACTGCATGGGGAAAAAATGGATGATCCCATGTGGTCTGAAAGAATGGCTATCGAAATCAATAAGTAGAGTAGGTGATAGATACAAAACGGGTTGGCCAATGGCCTTCCAACACGCCAATGACATCATGCATGTTGAGGCACCCTCATCAACCATCGTGCGGAAAATATTTCAGGTAAAATTTTTCATGGTGTAAGTCACTACTATATGAAATGCCATGTGGTAGGGGAGACGAGGTTTTAAGCTGGTCGTATCAAGCATGATCATTCTCAGATTACAAGTCTCAGCAGATCCCAAAGCAAATAACATAGATTTTCTCTATGCAGGAAAGCTCTGGAGGGCTTACAAAGAAGACCTCGCGCAAGGGGTTTGTGACAAATCTTTCACCACATAGTAGTTTTGGGTAGCCATTGCATTCAGATTATGCGAAGCTTTCTTGAACGCCCCTTTTGAGATGCTTGTCATTGTTTCACCCATCGTCTTCTCAATATCGAGAGGAACATATAGGTTTACGGCTTCCTTACCCTTTTCAATAGATTTGGGCATTCCGTAATCGTGTGCTCTAGTCGCTATGTAGGCATCACCTTTCATCATATACATGTTCGTGGATGAAGGATTACTAGAATATGGAGGGGGTCCCTGACTTCCCCCATCTACGCTCGAAGAGGCTTGAGTTAAATTTTTTTCGTGAGGAAATGGGTTCGTTAACACAACAGGTTGTTGTTGCACCAATAACATTTGGGCCTCTGCAAACTGAGGGCACAGGTGATTCAGATGGTCCTCCATGCAAAGGTTACATGGATACTTTGAATTTCTTTTTTCTGTGTTTCCCCCACCAACATTATTGGTGGGTTTCTTATCTCCCTTACCCTTCTTGTTTATTTGTTTTTTCTTGCCATCAGGCTGTTAGTTGGCCTTCGGGTTTGTCAATTACACACTATGTATATCCGACGTTTGAGTAGGGGGAGCAGTTGAACCAGTGGTTTGGCTGGCCACTGTCTATTGTATCGACAATTTTTGCAATTGATTTGATAGTTGATTAGTGGGATGTTCTTGTGTTGAGCCAACTATACCATCAGCATGTGGTCTAGACTTATTTCTAGCCTAGTCAAGAATGGAATGTGGCACATATGGAAAAACTTCATAACCAGACTGAGAGTATATCAGTTCTAGATGTTGAGCTCTCATTATCGCTTCTTCATCGGAAAACACTCCCAATATTGCAACGTCCTTGGATAACTAAGGTACCAAAGACTTAAGGAACAACTCCAGCAAAAAAGCCAATGGGAATGGTACTTTTATCAAACTCTTCCAACGTCACCATTCTCGGATGTGATCCGAGATATGGTCGGCCTTTTTTTTCTCAAATTTGGCCAACAACTCGGTGTCGGCATCGTATCTCATAGGTAATTGGAAATGATTAAGAAAAACCGTCGCCGATTCGCCAAAAGTAGAGTATCTTGAGCGGTCGAGCTCGATGTACCATTTCGCGACATTCCTAATAAGAGTGCATTGAAATAGACACAATTGTACAGAGTCATCTCTCAACGAGTTCGATGAGCACCATAGGTAAAAAGTGGTCACATGATCGCCCAGATCTTCGTTAGGCTTACCTTATAACTTTGGGATTTCTGAGGGCAACTTGGTCGGCATTGGAGGCCAACACAGATCATGACAGATTGGGTCATTTAAAAATCTTGACAATTCTAGTGAATGTAACGTTTCCAGAAACAACATTTTGGGTTGTTGACTATATACAGGGAAAAAGGAGCCTAGAGTTTGGCTGGCACCAGATTGCCAGGAAAAGTTAGGCTGCTAACCAGGGTTCTAGTAAATACCATGGCCATGGTCGGTGTACAGCTACTACACTTGTTGAGATGTCATCGGCTGACTCTCGTAATTGGATGTTGAGGGTTGGGAAGGGATTGCTCCCTGCGTTGTGTTCTAAGGATTCTAGAAAGGGTTTCCCCCTACCGATCCGACATGAATAGGTACTAATCCTTTCCCGGGGTTCCATTTTCCATGGAAGGGGTTTCCCTCGGTCCTCATCCCTGACGAGGGGATTGATCCCTGCCATGGATTCTAGGGTCCTTGTGAGTTTTTTTCCCCCTGTTTAGGAATAGTACCCTGCACATGATTTTGTTGTCCAAAACTAGGGTTTCCCCCGGCCGAGACGGAAGCTGATGAGAATGTGTTGTTACCAAACACGTCGAACAAAGAGAATGGAAAAGAACCCATCGGCATGGTGTTGGAAGAAGGTCCTTGACTACCTGCTCTGAACAAGCTATAGTTCATGTTTGGATAGACGGTTTGTTGGGGAGCATCACCTAGCGAGGGGGACAATGGAGGTATATGACCCCTGTCATAAGGGAAAGCATTATAGGGGGATGATGTGACCCCCATGGACCCTTGCAGAGGATCGTTAGAGCTCCCTACCCCCAGACCCATGGTCTGTAGGGTGGAGTAGGAGAGGATAAATTTTGTATCAAATCCAGGCATCCCGTATGAAAACAGAGGGCCCATCGCACTATGGGTGAACAAAGTAGTGATCGCGGCCATAGACGGAATCATACCATTGCCTGAATTAGAGGTGGTCGAGACCATGGTGGTCTGGACTAGCAAAGGTGGGTTAGGAGGAGGAACTCCCCCTGTGGTGGCAGTCATTGAGGGATTATGAGGACTCCCAGACAAAGTTGCAACATTTTCTTCCATCAATGCTTGCAAAACTATATGACGCTAGTGATGAGTTACCCTTGGAGGGACAACTTGTATAAAAAATGGTGCCAACAAGTCAGTGATCGGAGGGTTATACATCTTGAGAGCTTCTACTCCAAGGTCAGAAATAGTCAGTTCCTCCGAGTTCGAGTGTTCTCCTCTTGGGGATGGCTCAAGTACAGTTTCCTATGACCCAGTCACCTTAAATGACCCTTGCTGGTCAAGTCTTCGTCGTAACGATAATGGTGGTGGCTCCAATGAAACCGACGATAGACCCTGAAGCCTTCACGACTAACGGAGCTCCTGATCTTCCACCTTGTGAAAATATCAGCGACACTGTAAGGCTTTTACTAAATTTGAAAACCAAAACACACTAGAAAAGTTTCTATGAGATGAAGCAAGCAAACCACTAACTAGTTGGAAGAACAATTACGCCAGCCGACACTAGAGAAACTTACCGATGCAAGTGCAACTTGAATACGGAAGCACCCTCCGGGTATACTTTTCAAAGTGTGGCCCGATGTCTACCCTAGGTACCATAGTATACCCCCGCAGTCACCTATGTAAGTCACTACAATAAAGGAAACTAGGTTTCCAGAGCGCGAACAGTCACCAAGTGATTACAGTTGACAGTCAGGTGGACCGCAATGAGCAAGGTATCAAGCCCGAAACCTATCAAGGGTATCAAATGCAAGTGGTCTGGAAGACAATTGAGGACCTCAAACAGATTCGATATCCATGAAACTCCATGAAAAATGAGACCTACATAATCCCACGACATGTTCTCTATATGTGTTCCCCACTATGCTTGGTCTAGCTTTGGAGGGGTTATCTCTGCTACCTTTCCGCACATGACCTTGTGTTTAGCCCTTGTGTTAGAAGGGGGTCCCAAATAAATTTCACGTTTACTGGACTTTTCACACTCCCTAGCTCAGACTCGTATGTTTGTTTTATAGCATTGAAGAGTTTCCTCTCCAACCTAAATCAAGGCTCTAGCCTAGACTAATTGATGGACCCTATAAACATAAATTCTAGTAAATTTTAATTAAGCGTTAATTTTAAGTGGCTTGTCTTAAGTCAAGGAAACAGAAATGAAACTAGTGGTGTTTTTTGAGAGACGAAGGAGAAATAAACAAATATTGAAAGAAAAATTACTTCTTTTTGACAAATAAAGATTTGCAAATTTAAACTCTTTAACCAACTTTTTGTAACTACTTTTTCTAAGATCTTTTAAAATAAAAACCCAAAACTAAATTTTTTTCGACTACGAGCTACTTAAAGTTCTAAGCATTCAGAAAAGAACTTAAGAAAGCACTCTTTTTCATGACAAGTAAAGATAACTAACTTAACTACTTAACCAAACAAAGAAATGAAATCTTTTTATTTTTATTTTTATGCTTCAAATAAGAAACTTGAAATAAATTCTTTTTATTTTTCCTTAAAGCAAGCAAAATGGAAGAAGTGAAGACAAGACAAGACCAAGAACTGACTGTTGACCCTCTGCGGATCGCAGGGAGTCACTGACAATACCAAACAAGATGATCAGAAAAGACTCACAAACTCGTCTAAAACCCTTTCAAATAAAATACAATAAATATTTAACAGATAAGCAAACTGATGTCAAACCTAGGCTAAATATTGTAACAACAGATATCGGTACTAGATCAAGAAACCCCTAAGTATGACTTCAATCAAGGAAGAGGTTGATTTCCTCTTCTTCTAGAAAAAAATTCTTGACACAGGCACACTACTGACATTTAAGCAGCCTGTGTATGTACACGGGCTGTCTAAAGGTAGGCACGTATGTACGCATGCAGACCCACTACAAGCTGCGTACACCTCTGTAACTTCTCAAAAATGAAAACTAACAGGTAGACTGATAGGGCAGGAAGTAGTGGTATGGCAGACCATAATCCCTTAAAGACTCAACAACTTACAGAAACTCAAAAAAGGTAATCAAACCAATTAAAACACCCAAAAACTATCCCCTAAAACCCTAGAGGTCTCCCCATTATGGTCGTCATTTTTGCTATAGCGGGAAAACCTCCCTATGGACTACACTAAGGTTCAACATGTAAGCATATCTAACCATCTAAAATTCTCCTACTTTTTATAACTACCCCGAATATACCCCACATTCATGCATAAAATACAAAGTAAAAAGATCTGGTAACTCTACCTTAAACTCTGCGTTCGGTGTCGATCCGTTTGCGTTCAATTGCTCCACTGACTACAAGTTTCATCCCAAGGCTGACCTGCATTCAAAAATAGACAAACAAGGAACTACGCACATGCATCTTATATATGAATTAGTGGGTTATATGTCAGTATAAAACATAAATCAAACATAAAGATTGAACACATCATATTTTGGGACAGAAAAAGTATTTCTTTTATTGATATCACAAAGTTTACTTACAATGAGATCAACGAATGCTCCACGAACCTAGTCCGACCTCCTCCACACCAAGCTCCAACTGCGCTTCCACATATCTTTCTCCTCTCACACTTCTCTCTAGGTAAATGGCATAGGCTTATAATGGATGAAAAAGGAAAGAATGGGCAATTCTGACACAAAACTCACAAGGTGGCTGCAAATTCTTGGGGCGAGGAGGGGATGTGAAACAGGCAGAGTTTCATTGTTCTTATTCTTCTATTAGGAATGATACCCGAACACCTCCTTTTATATGACAAAAGGATGGTTATTCGGTTGGGTGACGAGCTATAGGCGATGGGACAGTTGGAAAACTACCCAATAGCCCGTAATCTCAACGAATACCTTGCAACTTTTTTTATTTTTGCAACTTTTGTGGGTATACACGGGTTGTAATGATGAAGCTAGCATACGTACATGAGATGTAGTGGTGCAAAAAACATGTGTACATGGGCAATAGTGGTGCAGGGTGTGTACATCTTCAAAAATATGGTTTTTAAGAAGAGTTTCTCAGTGATGGCTTGGAAAATATAGCAAGTAAGAGGGACTGATGCCAGGTATGCATGTATGGTAAAATTTAGGGTTATAACAATGTTATTTAAATTTATACTATTAAAACTATAATTGCATGCATAAGGATCATTCAAAGAAAGACATCCATAGTATACATGATATTTATCCTGGGAAACCCTCATGGGGGAGAAAACCCAACAAAGCTTCTTCAATATAGATTCTTCAACAAGTACAATGTCTCTCTCTTAAGAAAGATTACACAAAACATATGATAAACCAAAAACCCTAACCAGAATAGGGTAGCACACCACTAGACTAAGATAGTCCTCCAACAGATAACCAAAATCCTTCACCAGAACACCCTTCCTCTGTAACCATGTCTCCTTCTCATACTGGCACACTTCTTGTTGTGTGAGAGATTTTTTTTTGTGTGTATTCTCCAAGTGAGGTGCCTAGCCTCTTATAAATACAAGTTGTGCCACCCAGAATTAGGTCAAGGTTGAATTGTACACTTTACCTTTTCTAATTTACATTTGAATTTTTCCAAGGCACAATAGTGCCGACTTTTACAAAGGCACACTAGGGCCAAATTTTATAAAGGCACAATAGGGCCGAATAAAAAAATATAATATAAAATTATTCTTTATGGTTTTGTCTTGGTATAATACAATATGAATACAATAATAATATCTTTTGAAGCTACTCAAACTTCAACACTCCCTCTTAGCAAGGAATGTATTCTTCTAGCATGATCATCACGACTACTTCTGCTCTTATGTACACTTGACCATTGACTTGTTGAATTTCCATGAACCTATATTGAAGAATTTTTGTAACTACATCATCATACAAGGTCTCTTTACCCATCCAAGTTTTATGTCATCATAGGGCTTTAACTCGCCATCTCAAACAAAATCTAGCATCTAGTCCACAAGGAACTAGTAACCTATGGTTAGCACACCATGCAATTGGTCCACAATGACCAGACATCTAATCATGAGGATTAGGAAATGTAGTTCACACAAACTACCCATCTATCCCAATTCAAGGAAACACCTCCAACCACATAGGTTGGCCCACCAGTTTGAAAAGTTGGATAACTAACCAGCCCTGAAGGTATGGCATCTGTTAACTTTGTGCAAGGTCATGATGACTGGTGCCACGTGTTGGAGATACTTCACACACACCTAGGATTTATTTTTCCTAAGTTTTTCCCTCTGTTATGAGTCATTAATCAGTCTCTTATAGCTTCTAGATAATATTCCTCTAGGAGAATATTATCTTTAGTTCACACTTCAGTTTGATCAGTTGAGTGGAGTCTAGATGCCACATTGGGATTATCACCATGCAGTATTTGGATCATCACTAGCTAATGTGCATTGTCCTTGGGATCATCAACATACTAGAACATTAATCATGATTCCCTGATCTCCTCCTCACTTCACTATGTTTCAGTCAGTTAGTTGAAGATTGAGAGACTAGTTAACTCAAACTAGGTGGAAGTTCACTCCTGTAACTGCCTAAGAGACTAGACTAGGTGGAAGTTTACTCCTGTAACTGTTGGTGTGTGTCCAAATCACTCTAGACCACCATTATGGCACCTTTTATTCTCCTCCAGTGCGCATTAGTTGAGTTATAAATAGTATATCATGTGTAAATTATCATTCATTCATTTGGTTAATGAGAATTCTTCCATTCTTTCTCTCATGCTTCTCTTTTCTCATATTTTCTCTACAAATTTTGTATGTCATTTTCTAGATAGATCTATTCTATGCAGTTTCAACACATTTACATGGTATCAAAGTTGACATACTGCTAGGGAAAAGACACACTAGATTTTTTTTGCAAGTACCGAAGATTGAAGATAGCGGAAAAATGGAATTTCCAAAAGAATTCATTCTTACACCATACAATTTCTTTGCATGGAAGGAGAATATTATAATGCATCTTCGAGGCAAAGGATTATACAAGTTAACCATAAACATTGAAACCGAACCAACATTAGCCATAGAAAAATCCAAGTATCTAAATCGAATGGATGAAGCATTTGGAACTATTTGCAGTCTCATTTCTCATGAACTCCTCTTTCACATATCCTCCTGTAAAACCCCCAATGAAGCCTAGACCACCATGGAAGGGATTTTTTTAAAATAGGACAAGATGAGGGGACACGTGCTTGAGGTGGAACTTCTCACTTTGGATCCAAAAACCTTCAACAATCTCCAAGATTTATTTACCAAATATAAGGATTTGGTTTTGTAATTCAATGCTTGCAGAGTTGATAAATCTAAGGAGGAGAAACAAATGGTTCTTACCATTCTCTCTAAAATTGCTCTGGAATACTCAATGTTTGTATCTACATTTCATTCATTTAGGCTCTCCTCTAGAACCACTTGGATGATTCCCTCTCTTGAGGCATTTATCGAGTCTCTGACACAAGAGCGGAACAAGCTCATCAATATGGGAAAAATCAAAGGCCCAAAGGCACATACACTTACTTTGCAAGATGGTAGTGGTCATCAATATCATAAATCTAAATACAAATACGAAAGGAAAGAACATGAAAATCCAAATAAGGAAGGGTATTCAAAACCATTCAACAATGCCTCTGGATCCAAAGGTGGAAAGGGAAGAAAATGGGAGAAATGCACTTACTTCCATAAAGGATTCCATCCAGAATCCGCATGTATGTAGAAAAAAATAGATCAAATGGCCCAAATATTTCAGAAAAATAAACTTGGATATCACATCCCTAAGGGTGCCAAGAAGAAGAAGCCAGAAGATTAGAATCCCAAGAACGACAATTTTAGCCATGCTTTGATTTCCATATACTCCCCTCTCAATGCTTGGGTCGTAGATTCAGGTTCATCACACCACATGGAAGCCACAAAAGAAGTATATTCTTCATTGAATGCAAGAAAAGGTCTTCCTATTCTGATGGGGGACAACTCTCTAGTCAAGTTCACCGACAAAGGAAGAATTGAACTCACAAATAGAAGCTTCGATAATATGCTACATGTTCCCAAACGTTTCGTCAATATTCTCTTCATGTATCAGATGAAAAAATCTAGCACCAAAAAAAGATTCATATTCACACCTGATGCAGTGGATATATATGACATGCAAAGCAATTCCAGGGTTTCTACCGATGAGGTATATAATCAATCTAGACTCTACACATTTTCTGATTTTATTGAACCAGATTTTGCATTATTGCTTGCCCATGCTGATGAAAGTAGTAGGATATGGCACGAAAGGTTCAAGAATTTGAATTTCAGATATATGCAACAAGTTAGCAAGTATGAAATTGTTGATGGTCTACCTGACATCCACTTCTCCAAAGGAATTTGTGAGGGATGTGTTCTTGGAAAACACCCTCGATAAATTTGACAAAGGAAAGACTCAGAAGGCTTCTTTTCCTTTATATCTGATCCATAGTGATGTCATGGGCCCTTTTCTACATCCATAAATCAATAAAGCAAGGTACATGTTCATTTTTGTTGATGATTTCTCATGCTTCACATGGATTTTCTTTCTCAGGAAAAAATCAGAGGTCTTTCAACACCTCAAAGATTTCAAAACCCTTGTTGAGACATAGTCAGGAAAGAAAATCAAAGTCCTTCGAATAGATAATGGGGGAGAGTATTTCAACCATGAGATACAAAATCTTTGTCATGAGTTCAAGATTCATTTGTAGCACATGGTTCCTTATACTCCGCAACAAAACAGAGTTGCTAAGCAGAAAAATAGATCTCTAAAAGAGATGGCATATTGCATGCTACATGCAAAGTCACTTCCACATATATTATGGGCTGAAGCACTTAATTGTGCAACCTACATCCAAAAAATATATCCCCATAAATTTGTCAAGGATAAGACCCCCTATGAGGCTTGGAGCGACCTCAAACTGAAAGTGACCCACTTCCATATTTTTGGTTCACATGCATGGGCCAGGATTCCTTCTGAGAAGAGAAAGGCACTTGATCCACAGAGTAAAGAGTGTATCTTTGTTGGATACCTCGACAGTGTGAAGGCATACAAAATCATTGATATTTCCTCAGACCGACTCATCATTGATCGAAGTGTCCAATTTGAGGAAAGTGTCTCGCATGTACCTCAATAGCCACAAGAAAACACTTTTGTTCTTCCACCTGTCAGAGATGATGAGCATGCACATGTCGACTCTTGTTCAGATGAGAGTTATGATTTAGAGGATTCGAATTATCTAGATACATATTTAGTACAGTCAGATGCAGAGTTATTGCATGCAGATGCAGATGAAGAGCCAGTGACGAGGTCCAAGTGGGCCAAGACTACTCTTCAGGGTGCAGAAGATCTTGTTGGGGATCCAACTGATACTAGGAGGACTCGATCTGATTTTGAGGAGCCTCCTCTTGTGCTCACTTCCAATGAACCGATGCAACCCATGCATATTTTCTTGGTTCAGTATTAATATCCATAGTCCTATGGCGAGGCTCATGGAAATCCCTTTCGTAAATCCACCATGCAGGAGGAGTATAACTCTCTCCTCGAGAACCAGACATGGGATCTGGTTCCCCTTCCTATAGGAAGAAAACTTTTTAGGTGCAGATGGGTCTACAGGACCAAGAGCGCAGTGGATGGACATGTTAGTAGATACAAAGACAAGCTAGTTTCCAAAGGATTTCAATGGGTGCATTGTATTGACTATGATGAGACCTTCGCTCCAGTAACGAAGATGGATTCCATACATTTGGCACTTTCCATTGCGGAAGCCAAAGGATGGGAAGTCCATCAGATAGATGTGAAGAATTAATTTATTTATGGATATATCTCCGAGGAGATGTATATGGAGCATCCCCAGGGATTTATGCGGGATTCATCTTTGGTATGTCGACTGAATAATTCTCTTTATGGCCTCAAGCAGGCCCCAAGGGAATGGTATTCCAAGATGGACTCCTACCTGTTGTCACATAATTTTGTATGTTGTAAGTCAAACCTGAATGTTTACATGCTCAAGATGACTGATTCACTTCTACTCCTAGTTCTATATGTTGATTATTTGATTATCAATGGTTTCTCAACTTCAATGATTGTTGTACTCAAGAGGATTCTGCATGATAGGTTATTGATGACATACATGGGTCCACTACATTTCTTCCTTGGACTCGATATCAGTTAGGATGCATCATACATCAAACTATCTAAGGACTTGTATGCATGATATCTCCTTGAGAGATTTCATATGGAAAACTGTAATTTTTCCCCGACTCTTTTCCTATCAGGAGTCATACTTGAGGATGGCAGGGACACTCCACTAGTTGACATCACACTGCAAATACAACTAGTGGGATTTTGTTGTATCTCACACACTCTAGACCAAACCTATCCTATGCAGTTGGAGTAGTCTCCATATTCATGCAGGAGTCGCATGAGCTACATTGGAAGGCTGCAAAGAGTATCCTTTGATACATACAGGGTACCATCACCTTTGGGATTCACTATGCAACAAAATCTACATTGGACCTCATCGGGTTAATTGATTCTAACTAGGATGGCGATAGCATTGATCACAAGTCCATATCTAGTTACTCACTCAGTCGTGGTTCCATTCCTAGCAGTTGGTTGAGTAAGAAGCAAGATACTATTTCTCTATCTTCAGTCGAGGAAGAGTATAGAGGGGTAATTAACATAACCAGTCAGTCTATGTGGCTACAACATTTTCTCACTGAGTTGGGAATTTAGTTTCATTGATCGATCATCATCTAGTATGACAACTAGAGCACTCTGAAGTTCTGTAGAGATCCAATTCATAGGTAGTGAATGAAGCACATCGAGATCCACATGCACTACATCTAAGACTTAGTACACAAGAGGATCATCGACCTGTAGTTATATCCTTTATGAGAACAGACTTCAAACATCTTCACCAAGACCTTCACTGAGCAGAAGTTCCATTCTTCGCACAGTCATCTTGGAGTGAAGGACACAGTTGCCTAGCAACTATCAGTTCTTCTTTTTACATACATTGTACTTTGTGTTAAGTTTCTTGCTTAAGTTGTTATTATTAATCCCGAGTTCAATAGTAATTATTATAGTTATAAAAACAACATAATAAGGATCTTACTGAAAGAAACAAGATCATAGAGTACACAATCATTTATCATGGGAAACCTTCAAGGGAAAGAAAACCCAGAAAAACTTCTTTAATATAGATTCAATAACCAAGTACAATACCAGAATAACTCTCTCTCTACGAGAGACAAACTACCATGATGCTAGATCAGAAAATAATCAAAGAACCATAGGGTAAAACCCTAAGAAAACTTCTTCCTTATCCTCCTTCTCTTCTTCACCTTGCACAAGACTTGAAACCCTAAAAAACTGCGCAATACCCAGAAAACCAGAGAAGGTGCCCAAAACTGGATGTTGGAATGAGGTGTTGGGGTGTTGTATTTATACTAGTCATTTCAATTTTTATTGGGGCCAACCTGTACTTTTTTGGGGGGGAAACTTGTCAATATAATATATATATATATATTATCTTTTACTTTATCCACAAAAGGGGATAAGAATATTCTTTGCATTTACACAATATTTCAACACTCCCTCTTAACAAGAAGGATATTATTTATCTTTTGACAAGTCACTAGATGTCATCATCAACTGAACAATATCATCTGGGAAATATCATCAACTGGATAATCATCATCAACTAGACAACAACATCAACTGGATACCATCATCAACTAGGTAACAACATCAATTGGGTAACAACATCAACTGGATAACAGGAGGCATCAATATAATCCACTTGGTCATCTGACATCACGATCACTGATCGGTTCTCCATGAATCCATATTAAATAAGTTTTTTTCTCTTTATCTTCGCGCAAAATATACTCTTTATTTCTTTCATCTTCACGCATAAGATACTCTTTCTTATCTTCACACATAAGATATTCTATGAGTTTTTCCATTCCTTTTATATTCTCCCTTCTCTTGTAGTCATATATTTCACCCATCCACTATGGAGGACTACTACCATAGCTTCACTCCTAGTCATCCCACATGAAATAGAGAAGATAAGATGCTAACATGGGCAAGACTAGACTCCCTTTCCATGATCCACACAGGATCACGACACAAACCTCAAGAGCCAACTAACCATTCCACATGGTCAAGGTTTTTGTCTCAGGCTACTCAATCCTTGGCTAGAAGAGAGTATCTTCCCGCTACCCCTTGGAGAAACATCTACACTTCTCTCTAAGAGGGTGGTCACACCCCTCTCTATGAGGGTATTCTATCATGTCCTTAGAGTATCCAAAACTCAACACTTGGACAGAGGCCAACCTTGGAAAATTTCTCATTCCCCTTCTGTATGAACGTCTCTTCCTTCTCTACAAAGTTCTCTTCCTTCTCTACGAAGGTGTCTTCTCTTTCTCCTTCTCTACGAAGGTCTAGCTATGGGATCTGTAAAAAATCTCTTGTGATCCAAAATCTTTCCATGGTATAATACCATGCTACCCATCTATTGGGCACCATCCATCTACTGGATAACTTTCATCTTGATCAAAATATCTCATTACTCATCCACTGAGTAAAATTTTCCATGGACCACTACTTTCCTAACTACACCAAATCACGATCCTCCATTTCGAACTCGGAGACATATCTCCCTCTTGCACAAAACTAAGAGATTCTTTGATTGTGTAACATTTGATAATCATCATCCTTGAAGTTCTCTTCTGTAATATCCTGGGTGCCTTCTTGAGTTCGAACATTTCTTTCTTTCTGACTTCATATTGGATCAACATGCTCCCTCTGAATCTATAAGAACGGTATTGAAGCAACCTGGAGTTACCTACATATCATCAACTATATATGAGTATCCATCTTTCTCTTCATCTTAAACATTTATGTTATGCATATTTAGGAGCCTCCTACTCCTATATAAATACTAGATACTTTATGGTCTTTACTGACTTTCACCACTTCATAAGTCCTTCTCATGATGTCTAACTTTTGCAAGTCAAGGCATAAGTTATTTCTTCGAAGACCTGTAAACTTACTTACAATATGCTTTCTGAGATATGTCACTTACCCAATTAGTCAATAACAATAAGCAATAATCAAATAAAACTATATCATGATTTCTATTAGAGTAGTACAGGTATTTTCTTAAGCAAAATGTGTTCAACCATGTACACATATGAAACCCTTATCATGAATAAGACTTTTGAACTCTTTTTCACTCTAGCTATGAAATTACCAAATTTTCCCTTACTATCATAGCTAAACACATACCTTTGTCACTCTCATGAGTGATCATACCTGAAACAAATATATTATCTCTTTCTATATCCTCTTCTTTGATAAATCTACGTAGACACTGAAATAAAACGAGGTTAATTAACATTCTCCCAAAAATATAAATTGTAACGATAAAGTATTAAATTAAACAAGATACTAAAAATAAACATGAATAATTATCTTTTGTTTTTGTGTGGGGAGGCTCCACGGACTCCACCATTTGCTATCTTTCTTCAGATCAACTATCTTCAACTTAAAGTACATATTTCTCAATTTCTACTAAAGCTTTATTTGAGGGAGGATATTGCTATACCTCTGCCACATGTTCTTGATGCTTTCTTTTCCCTTTTCCTTGAGGAAAGTCATAGGAAAAGTGTCCCAAATTTTGACAGTTGTAGCATCTGATCTTTGAAACATCTTTCTTCTTATCTGGAACTCTTACGGAGTTAGCTTATTTATTGTTCTTCCTAAAGGAACTTCTTATGTTCTTTTGAACTATAAGAGCTTTCTCTTCGTCAACAATTAATCTCTTATGTTGGTCCGCAAGTCTAGATTCTTCGTGTGTGCAATCTGCCCATAAATTATCAAACTTGGGTAACTTGCTTCTTGCACACACTCCTTGTACAAAAGGAATCCAAAATGTTGGAAACCCATTTAGGGTTATGGTTACAATATCTTTGTGACTAATTACATCTCCAATAGCTACAACTTAATCTCTAATATGATAAACTCTCATAAGATAGGATGAGACAGATTTTGAGTTTTCCATCTTCATATTATGAAGTTGATTTATTCAGGAAAGATTTCGGCTAATGTCTTTTCTTTCATATAACCTGTTGAGTGCTTCATAAATTTTCCTTACTTTCTTTAGTCCGGATATATGAGGGATCAGGCGATCCTTTACTGAATTTGACATGATTCTCTTTTCTTTCTTTTCATTCTTCTTGTGATTGGTATTTTGATCTTCTTCCTCCGATTTTGGTACACCCACTATAACATGTTCTAGGAGATCATTCTCATCTAGAATCATATACAACCGATTATTCCAAGATCTAAAGTTCCAGATCTATCCATCTTGTCTTCTACCCTCATACCAGTAGCCATTCTTTCTTACAGTAGAAACCCTATCCCTCTGGGCTATAGAAATAATAGAAAAATAAAATTTCTTGGATCTGAAAATTGAACTCATAAAAAGATGCGCTGGACTGAGGTGAGCATGCTGGTATAGTCAGTTTCTGAAAATTCCAATTTCTAACCCTTGAAACTAGACCTGTGAAATTCAAGACTGCAACTTTCTAGTTCTGGATCTGGTTTTCTGGTACCAAGTCAAGCAAGGGTTTGACTTTTCAGGAGTTCTGCCCACTGAAAATATTTGATTCTTATGCTAAAAGATGTTCCTAGGAAGGGCACAATTCCCAATGTGGTTTGTAGCCAAAAGTTCCAAATATTCAAGAAACCCTAATTTTTCAATCCGACAAAATTGAAGACTGAATCTGCGACAATGCTCTTTCAGGCCTGCTTTGATACCATGTTAAGTTTCTTGCTTAAGATATTATTATTAATCTCAGGTTCAATAGTAATTATTACAGTTATAATAACAACATAATAAGGATCTTACTGAAAGAAACAAGATCACAGAGTACAAAAGCATTTATCATGGGAAACCCTCAAGGGGAATAAAACCCAACAAAACTTCTTTAATATAGATTCAATAACCAAGTATAGTACTAGAATAACTCTCTCTCTATGAGAGACAAACTACCATGATGCTAGACTAGAAAATAATCAAAGAACCATAGGGTAAAACCCTAAGAAAACTTCCTCCTTATCCTCCTTCTCTTCTTCACCTTGCACAAGACTTGAAACCCTGAAAAATTGCTCAATACCCAGAAAACCAGAGAATGTGTGAAAAACTGGATGCTGGAATAAGGTGTTGGGGTGTTGTATTTATATTGGTCATTTCACTTTTTATTGGGGCTGACCTATACTTTTATTTGGGTCCGACTTGTCAATATATTATATATATTTTATCTTTTACTTTATCCACAAAAGGGGATAAGAATATTCTTTACAGTTACACAATATTTCAACACTTTGAGGGGGGGGGTTCCCATGAGGTTTTCCCTCTTTCCTCGTTTATTTCAGTGTATATTTTGTATTTGGGTACCTAACATAGCCTCATTTCCAGGACCCATTCTTTATTTTCACCATAGTGATGTTCAGGGGAGGTGTTGGAGATACTTCACACACACCTAGGATTTATTTTTCCTAAGGTTTTCCCTATGTTTACTAGTCATTATTCACTCTCCTATAGTTTAGGGAGAATATTCCTCTAGGATAATATTCTCTTCAATTTGATCAGTTGAGTGGAGTCTAGATGCCACATTGGTATTATCACCATGCAGCATTGGGATCATCACCAACTAATGTGCATTGTCCTTGGGATCATCACCAGACTAGAAAATTACTCATGATTATGTAATCTCCTCCTCACTTCACTATGTTTCAGTCACTTAACTGAATATTGAGAGACTAGTTAAATCAACCTAGGTGGCAGTTCACTCTCGTAACTTCCTGAGAAACTAGACTAGGTGGCAGTTTACTCCCATAACTGATGGTGTGTGTCCAGATCACTCTACACCACCACTATGGCACATTGGATTCTCCTCCAGTGCACATTAGTTGAGTTATACAGAGTATATCATGTGTAAATTATCATTCATTCATTTGGTTAATGAGAATTTTTTCATTCTTTCTTTCCTGCTTCTCTTTTCTCATATTTTCTTTGCAAATTGTGTATGTCATTTTCTAGCTATATCTATTATGTGTAGGTTCAACACATTTACACCACAGTCAATAACGTGCGTACCAAAAATTTTCACTAGAGTAGCACTCTGCATACCGAACTTTTTCACTGGAGTAGCAATAACTCGACGTACCATACTTTTTCACTAAAGTATCCCTCTATGTACCAGATGTTTTCACTGGACTAGCAGTAACTTGACATACTAGACTTTTTCACTGGAGTAGCCATAACATGCCCATGAATGACTACCCGCTGCCACTATCACATGCTGAAGTTGTTTCCCTGGAATCACATATGTAACTCATCACTTCCTCTTACTAGGGACGTCCTTTTGGACCACACCAAGCTTGTCTCTGAAGTACAAAAATTTCACTCTCGGCAGAGGCTTGGTCAACACATCATCTATCTGCTCATATGTAGCGACATACTGGAGCTTCACTGCTCCCCTTTGTATGATATCTTTGATATAATTGTACCTAATCTCGATGTGCTTGGACTTGTCATGGAACACCGAGTTCTCTGTCAACTTCACACAACTTTGGTTGTCACACCAGATACAAGTTTCCTCTAACTCAAGATCAAACAATCATGTAAGAAGCTTTCAAAGCCACACTGCTTCACCGCTAGCTGAAAAATATGTTATATACTATGCCTCATTTGTACTAAGTTCCACACTAGTCTGCTTCCTACTAAACCATGAGATAATAGTTGATCCCATGATGAAGAAACATCTAGATGTACTCTTCCGGTCTGCAACATTATCGGCCTTATCTGAATCAGTAAAGACTTGTAATCTTATCTCACAATCTGAAGCATATCTGAGTCCATAATCAATTGTACCCTTCATGTACCTCATCACATGTTTTGTTGCAATCAAGGGAACACATATCGGATAAACCATATACTGACTCAATGTGTTCACCACATAACATATATCTGGCCTCATGTTTGTTAAGTACATCAATTAACCAATCATTTTATATACATGGTGGTATCCACTGTCTCTGAAGATGTGTCACTTAATAACTTCAGATTTTTCACCATTGGAGTAGGCATGTCTTTACAATCCATCATCCTAAATATATTCAAAATATCTACAACATATTTTCCTTGGTTAAGGAAAATCTCACTCGGTCTCTGCCATACCTCTATACCTAATAAATAATGCATCATGCCTAGGTCTTTCATATCAAAATCTACAACAAGATTCCTCTTACTATCTATGATGAGCTTCTCATCTCCTGTTAGAAATAGGTCTTCCACATATAATAGCAGTATCATTGGTCCACCATCCAAAACCTTTAAGTATAGGTTGGAATCTGCTTTACTCTTGGTAAATCCCAAGCTCATCGGGAAATTGTCAATTCTACTGTGCCATGCTTTGGGTGCTTGCTTCAATCCATACAAGACTTTCTTCAATATGCACACATGTGTCTCGAAACCTTGTGGTTGCTCCACATATAATTCCTCTTCTATTATATCATTTAGAAAAGTTTTCTTTACGTCCATCTAATGTACCTTCCAATTATTTACTACAAATATCACAAGTATAGTTCTAATCGAGGTGTATATTTCCATAGGAGAAAATGTTTGCTCGTAATATATTCCTTTTTTCTGGGAAAAACCACGTGCTACAAATATTTCCTTGTACTTTTTGATACTTCCATATGCTGAATGTTTTATTTTGTAAATGCACTTGGAACTTACCACGGTCTTCTCTTTCGGTCTCATAATCACATCCCAAACATCATTCTTTACAATGGACTAGTACTCTTCAACCATGGCATCCTTCCATTATTTCTTCTTTACAACATCTTCATAACTAGTAGACTCAACATCAATAATGCCACTTAACAATGCCATGTAACTAGAGTATGGTCATGGCCTCTTGCTTTCTCTAAAGGATCCATCTAGATCACCATACTTCTCTGCATCCTGAATAATTTCCCAATCCCAAGCTAGTATTCTCTTCTTGGTATTCATCTCTCGGGATGAATCTGTAGGTATCTATGGTTCTTCCATATCATGATATTCTAATACAACATCATCAACTAAATTTGTATATGTAACTCTGGGAGCTATTCAAGATCCTCATAATGAATCTCATTTGAATGATCTTGTTTTGATCTACTGAAAGATGCATCCTCATCGAAGGTGAGATATTTTCTAGCCTCAATCTGGTGATGAATAGGGATGTAAAATTTGTATGCCTTCCATGTTTCACTATATCCAACAAATATGCCCTTCTTTCCTGAAGGGTCCAACTTTGATATTTTTTCCTTGGGGAGATTCACATATACTCGATAGCCAAATATCCTCAGATGGATGACCTCTGGATTTTCTCCTATACACATCGCTTTCGATGTCTTGTTTCGAAGTACAAGGTGGGGACTTATGTTCTATACATATACAACCATTATGGCTACTTCTTCCCACAGATGCATCGGTAGATCTTGATCATGAATCATGGATTTTACTACGTCCATGATTGTACGATTCTTTCTTTCTACCACACCATTTATTTGAGGATTGTAGGGAGTAGAGATCTCCCTCTTAATCCCAACTTCTTTGCAGAATGCATTGAATTCATCTGATGTGAATTCTCCTCCATTATTTGACCTTAATATCTTTATCTTATTTTCATACAAGTTTCCAACGAGTGCTTTGAATTACTCTTTGAAATTTTTGAATACTTCACTTTTAGTCTTCAAAAAATAAATCCATGCTTACGTGAGAAATCATCAATAAATGAAACATAGTATACATACCTACTAAGTGAAGCAACTGACATCGTTCCACACACATCTGAATGCAAAATGTCCAAGACTCTTTTGGATTTTCTATCACTGTTTGGAAATGGTTTCTTCATGTTCTTTCCTTGAGCGCATCCATTGCATATGCCTTCATTTTTCACTTGGATCTCTAGAAAACCTATCGCCACCTTGCTCACAATCGGTAGGGATTTGTAATGTATATGAGAAAACCTTATATGCCATAGTTCAATTAGAGTAATTGTATTGTGTACTCATGCTAAAATTGAATGTCTCTTTAACTTGTATAAGCCTCCTTCTTGGACACAAATCACTACAACATAATCAATATATTTTCCTCTTGGCCACATGAGGACTTCACCATCAATGAAAGCAACTCTGAATCCTTTCTCATCCAAATATGAGATGGAAAGGAGATTCTTCTTAAGCCAAGTACATACAGGACATCCTTCATCTTCATAGGTTTTTCAGAATCTAACTTGTAGGGTGCTTTTCCTACTCCTTTAATGGTGTATTGATAGTCATCACCAAGCTTCACCTTGTGAGGTGAATCTTTTTGAACTAGTTTTGATAGAGATTCCTTGTAACCAGTAATGTGCTTAGAAGCACCATTATCAATAAGACATGTCTTTCATAGAGATTCTTCAATTGAGTCTTCTTCTTTGGTTTTCTCATGATCATGTTCATCATCTTCTATAGCATGAGCATGATGTATTTTATAATTTCCTCTTCTTACCCGACCTTTGGAGTTAGGATAGTTTATGGCAATGTGTCCCCACTTCTAATAGATGTAGCATATGTAATTTGAGAAATCCTTCTTAAACTTATTTTTCTTTTGTAATTCATGAGGTTTCTTGTGTGAGTGAACTTCCTTCTTACTCTTTCCCTTTTTGGTATGTGCTTCTAGGGCTTTATTTTCTTCATCACCTAGTTTCTCTTCTCTTGCTGCCAATATAGCTTCTTCCTGGGTATAATCCTCCCATTGTCTGCTAAATTTTGTTAGCCTTCTTCTTGAAAATATACCCTGAATGAATGATTCCCAAGATCTTGGGAGACCATTCAATGTAGTCATCACTAACTCAGCTTCTTCGAATGTGTCTCCAATGGATTCAAGCTATTCTTTGATTTGAGACACCCTTGTGAAGTATGATTGGATAGTTTATGAACTTTGCATATTCACATTCTTGAGTTGTATCCTCAAGGTCATCTTCCAGTTAATATTCTTTCCTGCATACAATTGAGATAAGGCATCAAACATTTTATTAGGAGTTGTCAATACTGAATAATAGCTAAACATCTATGACCACCCATATTGCTCGATTATGTCATCGCTCTATGATTTCAATGTTCAACTTGTTACATATGCATTCTCAATCAAGGTATTTACCATGTTTATGCATGGAAACAATTCCTCTTTGTATCCCACCTTGTGGAATCACAATACCTTAACATTGAAATCCTTGGGTTCCTGTCCTTGGCTTATTTTCTGCTCACAATGATTTGTGGAAGGTGTTATCACTCCAGGAAACTCTTCTAGGTTGTATCTCGAAGATGCCTGGTAACTTAACTAATTTTCTCAATGTTTCTCTCAATTGGATCAATTCAGATGACTAACACAAGGTTTACTCAAGCAAAGTATGCATAGACATATTCACATAGACAAGGATTTTAACCAACTCTGTTCAGAGGTTTCAAATAAGATATATGGATGGATGGATCTTATAATATCAGTAGAAACAC
>CBVK0100031075.1:0-19575 GCA_900067695.1 Picea abies | reverse complement strand
GGAGATATAATAAAGAAATGCACAGAGATATTGCAGATATTCAATAATATGACATAAATGTATCAGATATGCAACCATAAAAACAGATATACAGTAATACACAGATTCTATTAATCAGAGAAATGTACAGAGACTGTAAAAATACAGAGTGAAAGACTCGCTAGAATAAATGTACAGAGACTGTAAAAATACAGAGTGAAAGACTCGCTAGAATGGTGGTAGCTTATCTCTGAGAAGAGATGTGACAGCTACTCGCATTCCCAAGAAGATCAATAGAATGAGTCTCTGAAGGCCCTTTTACAATATGCGGGAATGCCAAAAGTCCTAGAAATCCAAAAACCTAACCCTAGGAGATGAAGCATCAAAAGTCATGTGGGCCCCGTTTGGGTAAGTTGGTGCATCAACTTTCCGGGGTCATAACTCTTGCATACGATCTCTGTTTTAGGTGTATGATAGCTCGTTGGAAAGATCTATCTGAGAACTACAACGCTTGAGGAAAAATAACATTGTAGATGCATTTTTATGAGAGAAACATACCCAAGAAAACATCGTTTAAGGCCTCAAAATGGCCCTGGAAGTTCAGGACCCGAAAAAACTGCTAAAAATAATAAATTACCAAAATTGTCAGAAATTTGTTTTGGGCCAGTTGGAGAAAGTGGGCGGCCACTGATATCCCCCTAGATCAGCACCTCATTAAATTTCCATATTTATTCTTGCACATCTAATCCAAGGTAATTTCAAAATTTGTGTTGGCTTGTCCAACTGTCCTCCGCTTCCACGCTGGCTCGCTTGATGTGTTATGATGCTCCTGCATCAAAATGTAATTGGAGAAAAGTTCCATAGAGGAGTCTAGAGTACAAGAGTCTAGAGTTCCAGTTGGGATTTTTTTATGGATGTTGTCCAGGAACAATATTACTCTGTTGGAAAATATGACGACCAATACATGAGATGAACCACACTACGGAAAGAGAGGGGCCAAGAAGTGTCAGATTTCACCATTACTTTCCATACCTTGCACACCAAGCTGGGTATCAAAAAATATGAGCAACATATGGTTCTAAAATACCATAGGGCCCTAAACATATACATCCAAACTGAAATGGATTTTCTGGACATATCATCAATGGGTGCTACTCATTGATATGATGTCAAAACCATGTAGAAATTTAAGCACTAGAACAAGAAATAGTTTAGGTATGCAAATCTGCAACAACCAAAGTATAGTAAAGATGTCCCTAACAACCAGCCTTTAGAAAACTAGTCCAAGCCACAGAAAAAGAAGGGTAATGGAAAGATGAAGAAGGACATTGGAAAATGGTGCGATTTCCACAAAATCCCTTGGCACAACACTGATGAATATTGATCAAAATATTCATTGGTGGCCGATATCAAAGACAAGGAGGTAAACCCTGATTTAGAAAATATTGGTAGAAGAAAATCATCGAAACAGATCCCACTGTTATTGTCGTGAACACAAAAATTCAACCAAAAGAACCAACAGATCCTGAAGAGGGGGAGCGCCTTCTTCATTCATAGATTTGGTTAAAGGGGACCCTGATGCATTTTATTGTTGATAGAGGAAGCCAGAAGAACCCCATATTATCAAAGGTCATCAAACAGTTGGGATTGTTAAAAAAACCACACCCACAACCATACAACATTGGGTGCCTTCACTAGGGACAAGATATTTGTGTCAGTTAACAGTGTAAATTGTCATACGGCATCTAGCCCTTCAAGGATGAGGTATTTTTTGATGTTTCCCCACTAGATGTATGTGATGTTCTCTTGGGTGAGAGATATATGTGGAAGAACCATGTAATTTATGAGTCTTGACCTCGTAGTGTCATTGTTACTTTGCAGGGTCATCTCTAAAGGATACCATAGGTAGTTTCAAATAATTTTTGTTATAACCGTAAATTTCTCCATACATGCATACCTAGCATTTGGCCCTCTTACTTGCTTCTTTTTCCAAGCCATCATGGATTTTCTCTTCTTAAAAAATTCATGTTGCCTGCGTACACATGCCTGTTGCACCACTACATCCCATGTACATACACTAGCTTCACCATTACAACCCGTTTATATTTTCAAAAGTTGCAAAAATTAAAAAGTTGCAAGGAATTCACTGAGATTATGGGCTATTGTGTAGTTTCCCAACTAATCCCTGGCCTATAGCCTATCACCCAACTGAATAACCATCCTTTTGTCATAAAAAAGGAGGTGTTGGGGTCTCATTCCTCATATAAGCATAAGAATAGTGAAACTCTTCCCATTTCACATCCCCTCCTTGCCCCAAGCATTTACAGCCTTGTTGTGAGAATTGCATCAGAATTCCCCATTTTTCCATTTTCCCTCCATCATAAGCCCATTCCATTTCCAAGAAGAAGGTTGAGAGGAGAAAGGTACGTGGAGGTGCACTTGGAGCTTGGTGAAGAGGAGCCCAGACCAAGTTTGTGGAGCAGTCACCGACCTTGTTGTAAGTAAACATTGTGATATCAATAAAATAAATACTTTTCCTGTCCCAAAATATGATGTGTCAAATGTTTTCATTTGATTTATTTTTTATTCTAACATATAACCCATGATTTATATATGAAATGCATGGTTTTAGTTTCATGTTTATCTATGTGTGAATGCAGGCCATCCTTGGGAGGAGGTTTGCAGTCAGCGGAGCTATCAAGCATGAGAGGATCGACATCGGATGTAGAGTAAAATGTACAGTTACCTGATCCTTTTCACTTTGTATTTCACGTATGAGTCCGGGATACGTTTGGGGTAGTTAGAAAAGTAAGAGACTTTTAGACGGTTGTGATCTTCCTACATTGTAAACCCTGTTGTAAACATAGGGGGGTTTTCCCCACTCTAGTATAACTGGCGACCATATTGGGGAAGCCTATAGGGTTTTAGAGGAGTTTTTGGGTGTTTGATTGGTTTTATACCTTTTGAGTTTCTTTTTGAGACTGCTAAGTCTTTAATGGATTTTGGTCACTTGTTGGTACCATACCAGTTCTTCTTTCCCTATCAGTCAGTCTGTTTTAATTTTTTTCCAATAAGTACAGAGGTGTATGCGGCATGATGTGGGTCAGCAAGCATACATACACGCCATTCTTTATAGACAACCCACGTACATACACAGACTGCTTAAGCATCAGTAGTGTGCCTGTGTCATTAATTTTTTTTTAAGAAGAGGTAGTCAACCTCTTCCTTGATTGGAGTTTTACTTCTCAGGGTTTCTTGATTAAGATCAATGTCTCTGGTTTTTACATTCAAAGATTGGGTTAGATGTCAGATTGCTTATATTTTTAAAGATTTCTCTTGTTTAGTTTTGAAATGGTTTTGGGAGAGTCTTTGAGTTGTTCATTAGCCTGTTTGGTGTCTTTAGTGACTCCCTACGATCCATAGTGGGACAAAGGTCAGTTTCAGTCTTGTCTTGTTTTTCACTTTTTCCCCTTTCGCTTGCTTTAAAGAAAAAGAAAAAGAATTTATTTCAAGTTTCTTGTTTGACGCATTAAAAATAAATAAAAAATAAAATTATTTCTTAGTTTGGTTAAGTAGTTGGGTTAGTTATTTTGCTTGTTAGGAAAAAGAGTTATTTTATTAAGTTCTTTACTGTTTTCTTAGAACATTAAGTATCTTTTATTCAAGCGAAATTTATTTTTAGGTTTTCCTTTAAAATATCTTAGAAAAAGTTAGTTACAAAAAGTTGGTTAAAGAGTTAGTTGCAAATCTTTATTGTCAACTAGAAGTAATTTTTCTTTCATTTTCGTTTATTTCTCCTTCTTCGTCTCCCATACACATCACTAGTTTCACTACCATTCCCTTGAGTTAAAACAAGACATTTAAAATAAATGCTAATTAAAGTCAACTAGACTTTATGTTTGTAGGGTCAATCAACTAGTTTAGGCTAGAGCCTTGAATTAGGTTGGAGAGGAAACTCTTCAAGGCTTATAAACAAACATCAGAGTCAGAGATAGGGAGTGTAAAAAGTCCAGTAAACATGAAATGTATTTGGGACCCCCCTCTAACACAGGGGCTAAACATGAGGTCTCATGAAGAAAGGTAGCTGAGATAACCCCCCCAAAGCCGGACCAAGTGTAGTGGGGAATGCATATTGAGGATCTGTCGTGGGATACTATTGTTTGCATTTTCCTACAAAGCTTCGTGGACCTCAAATCCATTTGGGATCCTTGGTTGTATTCTGAAACACTTTCTCTCGATACCCTTGGTAGGTTTCATACTTGTTATCATGCTCATTGCAGTCCACCCGACTGTCGATTGTACCCGCCTGGTGACTATTTATGAGTTGGCAACTTAGTTCCCTTTATTCTAGAGATTTGCACAGTTGACTGTAGGGGTATACCACGGTACCTAGGGAATAAATTGGGCCATGCTTTGCAGAGTATCCCTGGAGGGTGCTTCCATGCTTGAGTTGAACTTGCATCGGTAATTTTCTCTAGTGTTGGCTCATGTAACTGTTCTTCCTACTAGATAGTGGTCTACTTGATTTTCCTTTAGGAATTTTTAGTGTGTGCTCTGTGCTCCCTAGTTTTCCATAGTGAGTTAGTCAGTCATTGCTTTGGTTCTTTGACCTAAGGTGGTAGACCACCCACTCCACTTGTTGTGAGGACTTTTTGGTCTTATTCTTAGAAACATGGAGCCATCTCTTTATAGTCATTTTTCTTATAACACTGGTTCACCAGAGTCAGTGTGTGAGACTTTTACGGACTTGAATGATCCCACAAGGGGAGAACCTATGCATAAGATCTTCATGGGTAAAGTTCCTGACGATACCAACCAAGGAACCCCTTCATAAGGGGATTCTTGTAATTTTCCTTTCTTTAGAAATGTTGGTGTCCCTTTGATGTCCACTTTGTACAATCTTGGGTTGAATGTGTGACTACCGGTTTGGTTGGGTACCATTCCAAATTCCTGAATGCTCTTGATTCTTATAAGTTAAGAGCTTTATGTCATGGGCACCATGTTGATGTTCCTTCATCAACAAAGTCTTCTCCTCCTCCTTCTCCTACCTATGGTGAAATTACATTTACTAGTAATCAGAAGTCTAAATGAAATAGAAAGAGGAAGAATAGGAAGACGAAATCACCAACCTCTGCGAGTCATGCTGGAGATAGGTCCTCAACCTTTGCAAGTCATGTTGAATACAAAAACACATCCTCCGCAAGTCATGTTGGGGGCAGGCACCCAACCTTTGCAAGTCATGTTGGGGAGAAATGTCCAATCACTACTAGTCATACTGGCAATAGGTTTGTAGCCTCTGTGAGTCATGTTATCGACCAATCACCAACCTATGCAAGTAATGTTAGTGATATGTCAACAAACTCTGCTATTCATTTTGGGTACAGGAAACCATACACTGCTAGTCATGCTGGGGGCATTGATTTTGTTGAAAAACCTATATGGATAGGACGTAAGACTAAGTTTCCTTGTAATATTTGCAAGGGAGATCACCTTACTCATTTGTGCCCTTGCATTCTAGACATACGAATATTGTGGTCCATGTTTGTAAGATCTTTTTATTCTAAGTCTTCTAAGGTTTTCACATAGCCTATTTAGCCAGTGGTTGAGAAAGTGGTCACGTCGATGCAGTCCTTGGGTGATCCCACTCTTCTCTTGAAGAGTGTCAAGGATACCAACGTGGTTGCGCCGATGTAGTCTTCAACTAATCCCACTCCTCTTTTGGGGGATGATATTCCTATAGACCATGTTGTCTCGTAGCTTATTCAGCTAGTGGTTGAGAAAGTGGTAACACCGATGCAGTCTTCGGATGATCCCACTCTTATCTTGGAGAGTGTTGAGTCTACCAAAGTGGTCATGCTGATGCAATATTCCACTGATCCCACTCTTCTCTTGGGGAGTGATGTCTCTATTAACTATGTTTTTAGCATTTCCAATTGAATACTTTTAGAACAAGGGGGAATTATGCTCCCTTCGAGCACACCCCCTCTATTATCAGGTAAATTGGTGAATGTGGACATAGACTAATCCCCCTAGATCCACCTAGATCTAGAACAAAACATGGCATGACATGGTGCTTTCCCTAGGCTTTAATAATCAAATTTACTACTGAACAAAAGATGATATACATACTTTTAAATTTCACTTCCTTATGTTTTTGTTGTTCCTATTTCACTCGGTGCTCTTGTGATAATGATCCTACAGTGAGACACAAACCAACCAAATTGAAGGAAGTACAAGTATATTCAATGACAACCTATGCATATGATCAAGGAATTATGCAATAAAATAAAGATAATTCTATGGGAAAGAAACATGCCACTGTATTATATTAATAATAGGAAGAGAGATTACAACTAGATTCCTTGATGTCGTAAGGTTCCTTCCAACAGTCCCTTGCTTCCCACACAATTTTGATCCAATAGTTTTGAGACTATAGATATGACATCTATACTGACAAAAGAAAATCTCAAAGGCACTCTAACCAAGCTAATAATTCCATTACAAATCCAACTCAAAACCTCATCAAGCTAATCCCAATCCAAGCTAACTTTCTCCATGAGATATCCTCTCCTTTTATAGGCTAAAGAGGATAAGGTGAGGAGGTTAGGATGATCCCACTAAATCATGAAAGTGAGTAAGATCCAAACCATTCAGAGGCCACCTCACCATAGAAGCTTCTCCTTCTAGAACCATCGAGAAAATGATTATTTTTCCCACGTATGAAGGCCACTGCAACCTAGCTATAGTGCAGCCTGTGGAAATTCCGCGCCCTAGCTATAGTGCATCTTGCGGAAATCATGCATTTTCACACCCTAGCTATGGTGCAGCCCGCATAAATCCTCCAAAATAGGGTTTTTAAAGAGGAAAACACAACTTCTTCTTTCAGGGAAAGTTCTTCTCCTTTCTTTCTTTAGGAATTTAGGCATTGACCCCTCTGAAGGCAATTGATAGGTTTACATCATTAACGGTCATAAGGGTGACAAAAATAATGTGTAACAGAGAGGCCCCCAAAGTATGAAGTTAGAAAAGAGTTATAGCTGATATACTTTGTCGAGTGTGTGTAGGGAACAAGGAATGTGTCAGTTGGAAACCTGTCAACAAACAAGGAAACACAGTCTAATAATATATCATCACTGAGGTAGGCATTCCCATACTCAGAATACAAATGACTCAAAGCATAAATGTCGACATGTGAAGATCCATGTCAAGTAATATAGGTCATGGCCATCAAACATACACTATGGATCCATGCCATTATGACTCAAATCTGAACATAGCCACCAAAAATACACCATGGATCTATGTGTTAAAGACTCAAATTTGAACATAGCCACGAGACATACGATGTGGATCTATGCAACAATACAAACTGAATATACTCCAACACAACCTAAATCTGTTAGAAAATATCCAGGGTCTTCATCTCCACCACTCTATAGTATGAATCTAACCATGAAAATACATGTGCTGAAGTCGAACATGGTAGAAACCACTTGATTATCAGTCATTAGTGAATACCATTAACAAGTGTGAGGGAAATCACCATTAATGTCAATGACTCCCAAAATACTTTAGTACAATCCAACGAATGTGAATCAATGATATGAGGTCGAACACTCGATGGAATCTCTCGATCAGGGGTCAATAATGAAAACCCACTGTCAAAAGCGAGGAAACCTACCATTGAGGCATGCAAGTTCCAAGGTACCAATTAGTTTCCAAGTCCAATTCTTGGATAATGAGTTGAAGTCGACAGGAAAAGACTCATCACAGGAGGGCCTTAATGTATCCCACATCAATGACATGAAACAAGTAACAAGATTTGAAGTAGATTAGAGTAACAAGTGATTTAGGACTAACTTAGGGATGGTCAATTCAACAGAAGGCTTAAGGACTATAGAAAAGGCTGACGCAACAGAAGGATTTATGGGTTGAATTTCTCTTTGAACATATTGATGACACAACAATTGTCTTGGAAACACAGACTCAACAACAAGGATCACAGACCAATTTGTAATCTTATAAAGGAGTATGATCAAGAGACAAGTGAATTTTCCAACCTAGTCACAAAGCGAGTGAAATGGTGTCATGTTCACATGTGACTCTTCCATGCAATATAGGTGTAGACACATTTCTTTCCCAATTTTTCCCCCACCATGTCTGGCAAGTACCTCTTTATTTTTATGCAATCTTGAGGAGGATAACATATGCTTGTAAATGTAAGCTCATCCTTCGGATTAGTCCCTCAGAGTATGTTTAATGAACCCTAGGAAGGAGTGGTTCGGTCCCATATGGGCCTTTCTATGTTTTTTTAATGAGTACAAAGAAGGAAAACTCGGGGGTTTTTCATGTTTATAGAGTCTGGAAAACACTTAAAGAGAACTCTCTCAGTTCCTTTTCCATAAAGTAGTCTGATGAGACCAAAAAAGAGATAAACTATCACTAAATAGATGCACTTTCTAATACTTTAATGAGCATTAAAAGAACAAGATCTCTCAACAATCTTTTCATGTTTAGAGAGTCTAAAAAGAGCTTAAAGGGGACTCCAACAGGTTCCTTTTTTGTATAACCTTTACGAGTCCGAAAAAGTGATAAAAGTATACTCAGTTACATTCTCATTGATTTATGAGTATGAGAAAGAACAAAGACTAAGCTTGGTAACTTATTCTCATGTATTTACGAGCATGAGAAATAACAAAGACTAAGCTCAGGATTGTTTTCATTTTTACGCAAGCTTTAAACAAAACAAAACTATGCTTGGGATAGATTTTATTTTCACACAAGCTTAAAAGCTAAACAAAAACTATGCTTGGACCTAGTTTCATTTTTACACAAGATTGAACTAGAGGAAACTAAGCTTGAGGTAGGTGGTTTCATTTTTACAAAGGCTTGAACCATAGAAAACTATGCTTGGACTTCCCAACACATAACACAAGGATGGTTGGTACTTAGTCCCCAGCTTAAGAAACTAGCAGCTTAACTTCAGCATAAATTCCAAAGGCTAAGGAAAATGCCCCCCAATATTCATTTCATCCACCTGCAAAGGAGAATGGAATGAAGCTTCAAATACTAGACGAAGGACTTGACTCAAATAGAGAGAGGGATTAAATCTATTTTATTTTTTAAAGAGCTTGCCACAGAGAAGAAAAACTATGCTTGAGAATGCAGGTTCAATCCCTAGACCTCTATTTCATTTTTTAATGAGCTTGACATAGAAACATGAACTATTCTCGTAACCTCTATTTCATTTTTTAACGAGGTTTCTATAGAGACGCAAAAAAATATCCTCATAACTGGTTTCATTTTTTAACAAGATTGAAATTAGAAAACCAATGCTTAAGAATCTAGGTTTTGATCATGACTTCCAAGACGACAATGCTCTATAAGGACACCATGTCAAGGAACAAAACTCAGTCATGTATTCCAAGAGATCTTCACTTGACAAAAGAAACACACTTTGGAAGGAACACATGTCGAGGACATCGATACGGGTATGGAGATCAAACTCTAAAGACCCTAATCGAAGAGATAACCATGTCAACTACCGGGTCCAAGTCATTGTCATCAAAAATAGAAGCCATGGGAGACAACGCCACATAATTGACCTATGGTAGGGGTAACACTGACTACATATAAGAACTATTTAGGGATTTCATCCAGCCAGGATCATTGAATGAAAGTTGATCAATAGTCACAATTTTCCCATTGTGAGGGAAAGATATCACACACAAAAGAGTGGACAAAATAGCTTTCATGGAATATACATAATCCCGTCCAAGGAGTATATAAAAATCCAAGGGGTCTTGGACTACCATGACATCAATAAAGACAATTTTCCCTCCCAAAGTTATAGGAAACTGAGGAAGGGTCCCTAAAGGTTGACTAGTTCTTCTTTTAAAAGATAACAGATTTTGCGTGACCGGGGGAAGCTGAGGACAACCCAAAGCTTGCCAAGAAAAAGAGGACAAAATACCAACAGGAACACCTTCATATATCAATGTATGAGGAACGTCCTGACCACAAACTTGCACCGTAATCTAGAAAGGAATGTGAGAGGGAAGACGACGTCCAGTTAGCACACCCCAATAAAAAAAATGACCTAATTACTTGGAGGGGGTTCCACAGGAGAAGGATGAATACCCCCCGGGATGGTAGACTCTGTATCAATGAGAAAAACATGGGAAGTATCATGTTTACTCTTGAGTGGGAGAGTAGGATCAAATGATGATGATATCAGATCGACCACTTGGGTTGCATTCTCCAAAGGGAGAATGGGGTTGGCGGGTGGAAATGGATTGACTGCTTGGGTTTCACTCTCTAATGAGAGAGTGGGATTGACCGAGGATGGGATAGGATCAACTACTTGGGTTTGACCCTCTAACAGGAAAGTGGGATCGATCGAGGATGGGATGAGATCGATCACTTTGGTAACTAGTTCAACTAAGGACATGACTAGATTGACAACATGATCAACCAGATTGACCGATGAAGGGGTTGGATTGATCACTCCATCAACTACAAGTGGGTCAAGAGTATTCTTGTGATAAGTAACTGGAAGTTGAGGCTGTGAAACAGTCATGTCTTCCAGGAACTTCGAGGCTTCTTCCATATGAGGGAAAAGATGATTTAGATGACGCCCTTTGCATAACATACATGGGAACTTAGATCTACTTTTCTTCTTCCCAACGATATCTTGACTAGTTGATAGTAGGTCATCAACATGTTGTTCATATGTTGACGACATGGGCTAGCAAGGATGCGTAGACCATGCTTCTATAACCTTGTATAGACTAGGTAAATCCTTAAGAAGATGGCTACCCTTACAAAGCCTACAATGGTACTTGGGCTTACGGTTTGTTGGGTGTTCTTGGCATCATCAACACTCCCAACATGATCAACAGTAAGTGGTTTCTTTCCAACACATTCATAAGTGGTTGGAAGTTGGGACCCTTGTTTATTTTTCTTCTTCTTATTCTTCCTTTTTTTCTTCTTCTTATTCACCGAGTTACTAGCTTGAGAGCTTTCACTTGGAGAAGAAGATGAAATGGAAGAAGACCTTGCAAGTGAAGAAGGTGAAGAATATCTTATTGGTGAAGAAGGTGAAGGATCAACATGAGGTTGATGTTCTTGGGGGGAAGTGCTTATGACCAAAGCACTTACTGCATTTGGGATTACTTGAGTAGAAAACAACCATACTGGTAATCCAATTGTGAGATCCAGAATGCTCAAAGTAGCAATGTGAGGAGGACCAATGTTTCCATAATAATAAAAAACAAAAGGTTCCCCTAGAGAAGGAGTTCCTTCATTGGTCATTTTGGGAATTGACACCATTAAAACAAATATCCAACCTAGAGTCTTCTAGGGAAAACAAACAACACACACTAAAAATCTAGTAAGCAAGCAAGCAAACAAAACCTTCTCACAATGAACTCACTAGTTGGTGATGAAATCCAATGTCGTGGGAACAAATTAAGAAGGGGCTGAGATAGAGTGGGTGGAAAAGTTACATTGATGACCTGCTTAATGGACTTACACCCTGGTGCAAGTTCCCACACATAAATGTTGGTATACCTTCCAAGGAGCCCGAGTGAGTTTGGCCAACATCAATTCTAGGTACAGTGAAGACTTGCCCCTCCATAGTCACCTTGTGTAAATACCCTAAAGAGATAGGCCACTAAGGTTACCAATCACTATAGTGGTGCCTAGGGAAATAGTTGACAGTCCAATCCACACGCAAGGGCAGGGTATATAGCCCGAAATCAACTTGAAAGGCTTCCACTCATCATTGTGGGTATACCTTTCAAGCGACCCCCATAATACACGCAACCTCTACACCAAGACCAACAAAGAAGGGTGAGTAACTCTACCAGTCTCAATGTGACCTCGTGATTGACCCTTGTGTTAGAAGGGCTTCCAAGGACAAAATGTAATAAGTGGATTTAACTACTCCCTAACTCAAGATTCTATGTTTGTTTGAAACTTTGGAAATTTATCTTTCACACCTATTCCAAATCCCTACAACTAAAAGAATGTAGGTTTGCTACCAGAAAGTATAAAAAATGTCCAATCAATTTTTTTATAAGCTCTTTATTTTATGGTTGTTGTTACTCAAGAGGAAAATGGCATGAACAATATGGTGTTTTGACTGACTCGAAAGTTATGCAAATAGATGAAGATACAATATTTTCATTTCAATGAAATCTATGCTACAAGAAGGAGAAAACATTTATCATTCCCATATGCCCAATGTCCCAAAATTTTAAAACTCATCAATATCAATATCTTCAATAAATGAGCAAAATAGACTGTACACCAATGCACAATTAAGATCAAAAATCATGCAATTTCACTACTTCAAATGCAAATATGCCCCCAATCTAATGCAAAGAAAGAAATAAGATTTTTGTTTCAAAGATAGCTAAAAGCAATAGAAAATCACTTCAAAACAAGAAACAACCCAAACAAAGTTTCTCTTTTACTATGAGTTATTCAGAAAAAAGAAGTGTTCTTTTCACTAAACAATTCTAAAGAAAAACAAGGCTTTGTAATTGAAAGACACTTAAAGGAAGAGATCAAATCTTTCAAAAGAAAACAAAGCAAAGATGGCTAAAAGAAACTCAAAAACTATCAAGTAGACTGTAAACAAATCATAATCAAACCCAAAAATTCACCCCAAAACCAAATCCAAGGTTTGGGTAAGGAAAACCATAAAAAATCAAGAAATTCACAATTTTCACAGGCTGGAAGACTAGCACAGTGCGGAAATCATTGATTTCCACGGGCCAGATATGGGTAGGGCATGGAATTTTTGCACTGGTCAAAATAGGTAGGGTGTGGATATCCTAAGTCGTCGCACCGTCCCTCAAAGCAGGGTGCAGAAATCAAACAAAAATGGAAAAAATTAAAAATTGGGAAGGTTTTCCAATGAAGTTTAATAGTCAAAGAGTCAAGATGGATCTTCCAGTGACCTAGAAAACATTAACCAAGCAATCAAAGTAAGAAAACAAGGAAAACTAGGAAAACATTTGTTTCCCCAGTGGAGTCGCCAATTTAGTTATCGGGTAAATCGGTGAATGCAGACATAGACTAATCCCCCTAGATCCACCTAGATATAGAACAAAACACGACAAGACATGGTGATTTCCCTAGGCTCTAATAATCAAATTTACTACTGAACAAAAGACGATATACATACGTTTAAATGTCACTTCCTTATGTCTTTGTTGTTCCTATTTCGCTCCAGTGCTCTTGTGATATTGATATTGCAGTGAGACACAAACAAACCAAAGTGAAGACAATAGAAGTATATTCAATGACAACCTATGCATATGATCAAGGAATTATGAAATAAAATAAATATAATTCTATGGGAAAGAAACATGCCACTATATTATATTAATAATAGGAAGAGAGATTACAACCAGATGCCTTGATGTCGTAAGGTTCCTTCCAATAGTCCCTTGCTTCCCACACACTTTTGATCCAATAATTCTAAGACTATAGATCTGACATCTATCTTGACAAAAGCAAAGCTCAAAGCCACTCTAACCAAGCTAATAATTCCAAGACAAATCCAACTCAAACCCTCATCAAGCTAATCCCAAGCCAAGCTAACTTTCTCCATGAGAGATCCTCTCCTTTTATAAGATAAGGTGAGGAGGTTAGGATGATCCCACTAAATCATGAAAGAAAGTAAGATCCAAACCATTCAGAGGCCACCTCACCATAGAAGCTTCTCCTTCTAGAACCATTGAGAAAATGATTATTTTTCCCACATACGAAGGCCACCACGACCTGCCTATAGTGCAGCCTGCAGAAATTTTTCACCCTAGCTATAGTGCAGCTTGCGAAAATCAAGCATTGCACCCTAGCTATGGTGTATCTCAAGGAAGTCCTCCAGAATAGGGTTTTTATAGAGGAAAATACAACTTCTTATCTCAGGGAAAGTTCTTCTCCCTTCTTTCTTTAGGAATTTAGACCACTGACCCCTCTGAAGGAAAAAAATAGGTTTACATCATTAATAGTCATAAGGGTGACGAAAATAATGTGTAACACCCTCTAAGCCCTAGGATGGTTTCCTTTGATTGGAATGACCTTGTTGAGCCTCGTCTTGCTTATTCCAAACCCTTTAAAATAAGGGTTGAAGTTAATTCAACAAGCATTCATCTATGTATTGTGGATGAAGGAGCCTTTACAAGTATTTTATCCTCCTTATTTTGGAAAGTCTTGGGATCTCCCGAGCTTGTGTCTACTTCGCATGAGTTGTTGGATTTTGATAGATGTCTTAGTGAATATTTGAGGATTCTTCCTCAGTTTTCTATCTCGTTAGGTGGGAAGATTGTCCCTGTTGATGTTATAGTGATGCAAGGCCCATTAGATTTACATATGCTTCTCGGGTGTGATTATGTATATTCTATGAACACTATGGTGTCTAATCTTCTGGGTGATGCATTTACCTCACAATGGAAGCATTGTCACTATCAACCAGTTGGCATATGATAATCACCATCCTAATTCGACGTTAGTTCAAGATGCCCCTTTATATTTTCATAGTGTTCGTGTAGACTCTACCCCTCCATAGGTTAATTATGTGGCGTCTTATCCTCGGTGTTCAATTGCTTCTGAAAAGGAACCCGTGCAATCATGTTTTCCTTCTCGAGACTTGGTCCTTGTAATTAATCCATTGGTTTATCCAATGGGGGAATGGGAGCCCTTACTTCCCCCTCTTTGTCCAAGTGATCTTGAGTCTCCTTTTGAGTATGATCTCATTTTTTGTAGATCCTCAAGCCCTCATGCTTGTTATTCTTCGTTGATAGACTCTTCTAGTCTTAGCTAGAGCCTCCATCATCATATGGAATATGGTCAGTTTACTTCACCCTTTGGATTGTCGATCCTCATTTGCATGATTTCTCGGATTTTGAATTGCCTTAAGATGAGGCTATCCTTGAAGCCATGACTATAGTTTCTATATCGTTGGAGGACTTACACCGTGGTTTGTGTTTTCTTCCCTTCTGGGAGACTTTCCAACTTGACTATCGAAGAGATTCTTGGTCTTATCCTAGTAGTGGGATCTACCTGAACCAGTTTCATACATGAGTGGTAGCCCCATGGATTCTTTTTTAAGCCCTTTGCAAACTCTCTAGACATGAAAATATTTCCAAGCGATCTTGTTTTCCTTCACGCTCACCAAACTCAAATTTGAAGGCACGTCTATCCGACCATAGTTTACCCCTTTTTTCGGTCTAGATGGTCAATTTTATGAACAAAGGTATACTCTAGGAACTTTGGTTGACTAGAAGAGTATTCTCAGGTATAAGTTTAACCCTTTTTCGGCCTAAGGAACTAAATTTATGAAAAAGGAACCCCCATAGAGTCCATAGTTAAGCTCTTTTCAAAGTCCCTAAAATTGAAAAGATCGTCGAGTGACCTTGTTCCTTCACACTCGTTAAATTGGTCCAGAAGAACATACCTTATGGAGTCTATAGTTAATCTCTTTTCAGACTCTCTAAAATTGAAAATATCGTTGAGTGATCTTGTTCCTTCACACTTCTTAAATTGATCCAGATGAACATACCATAAGGAGTCCATAGTTAAGCTCTTTTCAGACTCCTTAAAATTGAAAAGATTTTCGAGTGATCTTTTTCCTTCACAGTCGTTAAATTGGTCCAGAAGAATGACCCCTATGATTCCATAGCTAAGCTCTTTTCAGAATCCTTAAAATTGAAAATATTGTCGAGTGATCTTGTCTGTGTCACACTCGTCAAAATGGTTCTAAATAGACGTATTTTCGGTGCAATTTTACCCCTTTTTCAAACCAACTAGACTATTTTCGAAAAAGGTACCCCAATGGAGTCTTCTTTTATATTTTCAGAATCTCTAAAATGTGGAAAAAATATCGAGATTACCTTCTCTGGGCTTGTGAAAAATACATTGAAGGGGGTTTCATCATGTCTTGCTAATTGCTTTTTCATCTCTGTGTCTTTGTCCTAATTCCAGCTCCATGTTGCTCTCAACTAAACCTTTGAATCATGCCTTATACGCAAGCCTTGTAGCACTTTGCCTCTACAACCTGACACCTTGACCCATGGAGGAATTTTCACTGAGTGTCCTTTTCCTGGACATGTCTCCTTTATTTGAGCATTAGTGTGTTCCTTTTTCTTGGAACTAGTATGCTTGTGACACTCGTTCTTCCTTTGTAATGTAGCATTCTTTTATTCTTTTCGAAGCTCTTTAAAAATATTGATAAAGACAAAAAAAAAAAAAAAAAAAAAAAAAAATACCCCCAAAAAAGGATGGGAAGTATATATTATTTTTTTGGCAGCACAATGAGTCACCCTTGGAAAAATCACATCCTTTCATTTGTTTGTCAAGCCTCGGGATTTAATATGACCTTAGGAATTTGTTCTTGCTACATAGATTTGTGTCCTCCTCCATTTGATTATTCTTCCAATCACATGGAGATTTTGCATTACCTCTTGCATTGCGAACTTATGTCAATGTCATGTTGCCTGAGTCTGATCATCTTTTCCAAGGGAATTTTTACCCAACCTGAGTCTTCATTTCTACATTTTGTCTCTTGAAGTCATGTTCGTCCATCCTGAAAGTCTAATCAAGTCCTTGTTCGAAATCAATGAAGTTCTTTGCTTGATCATCAAGATCTTCTTATCTGTTCCCGACGAGCCATCGAAGACCTCTAAGTAGTGAATTCATACACTCACATTACACGCCTACCTGAGTTTTGAAGATCTTGAAGTTGTTTCTCAATATCTGAAGGTCTCATCTCAAGCCATCAGACATCATTCGCTTCTTAAAGATGGATACTATACATGTATATATTTGATTTTGAGATGTAGATCCATTGTGTATTTCTCATGGCTACACTTTATATAGTTATATGACATGGACATGCAGTGTATTTAATTGGAAGCCATGATTTATTTTATCCCGAGTATGGGTATGCCCACCTCAGAGAGACAATTGTTATTTTTGCAGATGGCACCTCCCGAGCTCACTTGCTTCATACATTGGTGAGGATTTTGTAATGTATTTCAGCCATTAGATTCTCTTATGACCTCACACATTAGGAGGCATCTGTTATAACCCTAAATTTCTCCATACATGCATACCTGGTATTTGGCCCTCTTACTTGCTATTTTTTCCAAGCCATCATTGAGTTGTTCTTCTTAAAAACTCATTTTTGAATATGTACAAGCCCTACACCATTACTGCCCACGTACACACATCTGTTGCACCACTTCTACCTTCATATGTAGCTAGTTGCACAATTAACCCACGTATACTTGCAAAAGTTGCAAAAATTAAAAAGTTGCAAGGAATTCATCGAGATGACGAGCTATTGGGTAGTTTCCCAACTAATCCACCACCTATATCCCATCATCCAACTGGATAACCATTCTTTTTTCATATAAAAGGAGTTGTTGGGGTCTCATTCCTTTGCTAAGCATAAGAACAGTGAAATTTTGCCCATTTCACATCCCCTCCTTGCCCCAAGAATTTTTAGCCTTGTTGTGATAATTGCATCAGAATTCCCCATTTTTCCCTTTTTCCTCCATCATAATCCCATTCCATTTCCAAGAAGAAGGTTGAGAGGATAAATATACGCAGAGGTGCACTTGGAGCTTAGTGAAGAGGAGTCTAAACCAGGTTCGTGGGGCAGTCGTTGACCTTGTTGTAAGTTGTTAAGCCCTAAATAGTGGTTCATTACCCCTTAATTGGGGCATATTACATTAGTAATTTTATTTTATTTATGTCCACTTTAGTCCATTAGTTGTAATTATACCTCATAGTCTCCTATATATACCAAGGAGACATTTTCATTTCGAATCATTTTGTATTTGGAAATTTATGTGGGCATAAGGAGGTTTCCCCCTCGAAGAGGCTTATTATATGAATTTATCTCTTTTTCAAGGCATTGGGTACATATTCTGAGGTTTTACTATGCTAGATTGATATTTGGTTCCCAACATATGGTATCAGAGCTCAAGGTCTTGGGGTTTCACTGCTACATATGAGACACCTTGGAATTTTAGCTATAACTTTGTTTCTACAATGATTCAGAAGGAATGAATTGGAGGCTATATATCACACAGATCAAGGTACATTGGGTTAACATTTCATGTCTTGAGGCCTTATACTTTCGGAGATACAACCTTTGTAAGATAGGGTTTTGGAATCATGTTGAATTGAGTCATTGCAGAATTTTCGCTATAAAATTGTTTTTGTAACGTTTCAAAAGTTTGAAATCTGGAGGATATTCACAAAAATTATTAAGGTATCTATGGTAATAATTTCATCTTCTATGTCATCTTAAATTTGTAGATACACCTTGTGGAAGATAGGGTATCTAACTAGTCCTATTGACTAGTCTCAATAAGGTTTTCTGGGTAAAACAATCATAACTTCTTACTACAGTATCCAAATTGAGTGAGACCAATTGCATTGGATAGTGGATAGACCATAGTAGTTCCGATAAATGTTTTATAATTTTATATGAATTATTTGTGCGGGGAATGCTATAAAAGTGAGATCTCTGGGAAAGACCAAAAATCAGCAAGTTGTGGGGAAGTTTATGTAAATTCCACTTGGAACATCCAATTTTGATTAGACCCATGGCATTGCAGAGAAGAAATATCAGATGCCTACAAAAATGAAAATTTCATACTCAGAAGGGCCAAAATTTGGAGATACAATAAAAGGAATATTGTCTAGCAGAACCACCTCAAAATCAAGGTTTAAAGTGATACTTATCCAACATGCCACCAAAAAAGGGAACTTCTACACCAAATAAGCCTCCAGACAATCCTACTTTTGATGAAGGTGAAGACATGTGTAGGGACATAAATGATTTACAATAGAAGATAGTAACAAAAGATGAACTACAAGAAATGATGGATTCAACGGAAGCTAAGTTCAAGGCAATAAATACTAAGATGGATGTTTTAAAAGGGGAGATCATGGAAGGATTGAAAATTTTCATAATAGAGAGGACACCTGAAAGTGAAAATGTATCCCATGAAATTCATGATGAGGACACAAGGAAGGTGAATCAAGAATAGAGAAACTACAACTTTGGGTTGAAGACCAACCACGTTCCTAAGATCAATATGAAGAAGTTTGATGGCAAGGACCCAATCACATGGATACTTCAGATGGAGCAATTCTTTGATCTACATAATGTGCCACATACAAAAAAGGTACAAATTTCTTCTTTATATTTAAAACCCAATCAATTTGTATGGTATCGATGTCTTTTTTCTTGCAAAACAATCATCACTTGGACAATTTTCACAAAAGAAATGATAGCACGCTATGAGGATACAAGGAGAAATACCTTCTTTAGTCAATTGATAAATCTCAAGAAAAAGGGTTCAGTTACATAGCACATTGAGAACTTCTAAAGATTGAATATAAAGGTAAAAGATATTCCAGATAAGCACTTGATTGATGTATTCATAGGAACTTTAAAGGATAACATTCAACATGAGATTCGCCTTTGGGAACCCAAATCATTGGAGAATGCATTTAGGATGGAAAGAAATGTTGAAAGTAAAAATATGGCTATGGCTACTAGAAGGA
>CBVK0100031042.1:0-13064 GCA_900067695.1 Picea abies | reverse complement strand
TTGGGCTGGAAGTGTCTCTGACAGAAAGAGAACTTCAGGATGTTGTTTCAGTCTGGGGTCAGCCATGATCTCATGGAAGAGTAGGAAGCAATCAAGAATTGCTATCAGCACGACAGAAGCAGAATACATTGTTGCATGTTCCACCAGTTGTGAAGCCATATGGCTTCAGAAGTTGTTGACAGGTCTTTTCGATCTGAAGATGGAAGAAACTATGATCCTATGTGATAACCAGAGTTGCAGAAATATGACAGAGAACCCTTTGTTCCATGACAAGTCAAAACACATAGATATTTGATATCATTACATCTATTATATGGTGTAGAGAGGATCCATAAAGCTCCAATATGTTATCACGGATGAACATGTTGTTGATGTGTTGACCAAGCCTCTATCTCGTGTAAAACGGATGAACATGTTGTTGATGTGTTGACCAAGCCTCTATCTCGTGTAAAGTTTGAGAACTTTCGAGATAAGCTTGGTGTAGTCCAAAAGGACCTCCCTCAAAAGGGGGAGTAGTGTTGTGATGCCAACCTCATGTTGTGATGCCAACCTAGTGCTGAATATTTCCATATTCGTGTTGATGTTGTTGTGATGCCATCCTCGTGCTATGATGCCAACCTAGTGCTGAAGATTTCCAGATTCGTGCTGATGTTGTTGAGATGTCATCTTCGTGCTGAATATTTTCAACCTTCGTGTTGATGTTGTTGATATGCCATATTTGTGTTGAAGATTTCCAGACATCGTGTTGATGTTGTTGAGATGTCAGCTTCGTGCTGAAGATTTCCAGCCTAGTGTTGATGTTGATGACACTCCAGCCTTTGTGTTGTGATGTTGTTGTTGTTGATGATGCTCCAACCCTTTGTGTTGTGATATTTTTGTTGTTAATGTTGTATCAAACTTGTGTTGTTAGTGATGATGATGCATTAGTGTTATACTAATCCTTGTTGATGCAGATGATGATGATTTCATTCCAGCTCCCTATTGTGAATGATGATATTGATGATAAGAAAAACTTCCGATGATTTATAGATATGTCAGTCAATGTTCCGGATGTTGTTGATGTTGTTTCCCTCTCTCTCTCTCTCCTCATGATGTTGTAGAATACCCTTTTTGTTAAGGGGGAATGTTGAAATATTATAAATACAAAGAGTACTCTATTTGTTAAGGGGGAGTGTAGAATACCCTTTTGTGGATTGATCATGTTGGGCATTGTAACTAACCAAATCCCCTTTTTTGGATTGGTCAAACCCTAATTGTATTATGCAAATTGAGAAGTCATCCCCCATGCTAATTAAAGTGGTTTTAACCACTCAGAAAGACAAGTCATACCTGCCCAATGAAGAGACACCTTTTTAGCACCTGCCAGTTTGTATAAATAAAGGAATCCAATGCCTCATTTTTTCACTCACTCAGCTCACTCATCTAGTGCCAAGTATTGAAGGAAGCTCCAGTAACCATTTGTCAGAAGAAGGAAGAGAGAGATGCACATTTCTTAGTAGAGGATATTCTCTAGTGTTTGGTTTATTGTCTTGGCATTGTATTGGCTATCTATCTTAAGGAATTTTTTGTTGGGTTTTCTTCCCCATGAGGGTTTCCCAGGATAAATGTTGTGTATCTTGTGATTGTCTTTCTCTCAGTGATCCTATCTATGTTATGGTTATCTAATAAATTGAAAAGAAACCTAATAATAGCTTAAACCTTAACACAAACTATTTTGTTACGCTCATGGTCTAACTCTATGAGCTTATTCATCTCCTCTTTAATGGGTTTAATATCCAATTTACATTTCAAAATATTTAGGGTCAAATTGTTCATTAGTTCTTCTTCTACCTCTTAATCTTTCCCTAAGATGATGATTTTCTTATACTTCTTCTCCTTGGGTTAATTGTTTGTTTTGTTTTTCTATTTCTTGCAATCTAACTTCCATACTGAGTCTCCAATCCCAATATTCTATTGTTTATTTGTGTCTCAAAATGTTTTGGAAGGATCTAAATTTATTACCAAGCATTGCTTCTAACTCCATTTGAAGTTTGGTTTCACTTTCTTCTCTAAATTTTTCTAATGATTCCTAATGATTTTATATGTTCATACAAAGTGTCCACAGTCTGGTCCCCCTTTAAGAGATTTTGGTATCAATAGTGAACTCCTCATATCGAAATTCATATTAGAAAGCAGAAGAAATAAATAAGAGCTCGAAATAACTTGTCCACCTGATTTACCATGAGATTTGAATGGCAGCAAAAACAACTGAGAAAATCACTGTAGCCCAGAACTCACCGTTCAGATCAGTTCTTACGCTGAGTTCTTTCACACTACAGATTTCTTTCTTATTAATTCTAGGGTTCCGGACCATGCTTCTTATTGTTCTAGAGTTCACTAACGTGATTTTTTGCTAGATCCGCGTAAAGTTATTACCGTTAAAAGAAAGGGGACCGGTGCTAAAAATTATACAATAGAGAACACGGCAGAGATTCACTGAATACCGCATACGCAGAGATAAAAAATTCGTAGCTCAACACCGCAGAGATCCGTCATATTCGTAGCTCAACACCGCAGAGATCCACTGAACACCGCAGAAATTCACTGAATACCGCATACGCAGAGATAAAAAATTCGTAGCTCAACACCGCAGAGATCCGTCATATTCGTAGCTCAACACCGCAGAGATCCACTGAACACCGCAGAGATTCACTGAATACCGCATACGCAGAGATAAAAAAATCCGTAGCTCAACACCGCAGAGATCCGTCATATTCGTAGCTCAACACCGTAGAGACCGAAGGGTTCCGACCAGAGGGTTCAAAGCCGCAGAGTTATTTTATCATTATCAACCAACAACAGAGTTCAAAACCGCTCCATTGATTTTATTTCGAGAAGTTGATTTTTATTTACATGAAAAATTAAAAATGATTCGAAATTGCTCTAATCCTTTTTTAAGTCATTCACATAGCTTCATAATTAACGTTAATATCACCATAATTGTTATAAAAAAATTAATAATATATTTTTATATTTTTCAACTCTCTTTACTTTGTAACTTCACTTATTAAACTCTCCCTTTTATATTAATATTTTTATAGTACCTTTAATATACTTATATAATACGTATGATATTGAATGGCGCGCGTACCAGAGATATGGGATTATACGAAGTTTAAAAAATAGTAAGTTAAAAGTTATATAAAATGATGATTTTTTTCGAGGGATATTTGTTTCAAATTAGGTTAGGTTAGAAATTGTTGGATTTTTAGATTTGAATGATTATTTAGTAGAGCAGTTAGTCAATCCTTTTAAAAGTATCCTTCTTCACAACTTAAACCTTTGCATTTTGATATTTTAATTTTGATGGGATTATATGAACCTTTAAAAAATATCCTTCATTACTATTTAAATTTAATTTTTTGTATTTTTTGTTTTGGAATATAATCTAAAAGTGTTTCTTATGGATTAAGATTTTGTTTTCCTTGGATGTAAGGAAACATGTTAACATCCCAAGACCTAAAGGCATCTCACAAAAATGAAAGCCTGCCCCCTTATGGAGTACCATCTGGTTTTCCTTGAATAAGGGTGATGAGTTAATCTACATTCTCATATAGAAGCCAATGATGGTTGTCCCCACTATTGATTGACAATGGCTGCCCCCTTATAGACCACCATCCGATTTTCCTTGAATAAGGGTGATGAGTTAATCTACATTCTGAGATAGAAGCCAATGATGGTTGTCCCCACTATTGATTGACAACCAAGTTATGATAGGTTGTCCCCAATCAGCAACTAACCGAGTTATGATGGTGGTCCGATGGTTGCCCCACTATTGTATGTTTTTTATAAGGTAAAATTTTATTTTCATTCACTCATTTTTTTGGAATAATGATTATCTAGGTTTTCTTAAAATGGGCTAAAACTCTAAGAACAAAGTTCCATGGTCAAAAGTTCCTAGTAATGAGGTAAAAATATAACTTTGGACTAAATTCCTATCCAACTTTGGGAAAAATTTTAATGGAAAAATGGTTGAGTTTATCCACTTTTTAACTTGATCCTTTTTTTTCCACGCATGGAAGACATGACTCTTACATTACAATCATATCACTGACTTGTTGATAATGTGAGATAATGGTGGATCGGTACACAAATAGTCATGAGGTTATAAACAATGTCTTGGAGTCCCAATGCTTTTGATACTCTAAACCCCCAAGATGATTTATAGACAGTCTCACAAGGCAATAGTTGTATACCACGATAGTAAAAAAAAATGGTTTATAATAATAATTATCTATTTGTGAGACAAGAGATCTCTTGTGTGCAATGATTTAAGTGCTTAGTTTGCAAAGATGTACATACCCTATTCCCCTCTAAATAAAATCTGGAAACATAATTGTATAGGTTGGAGGAGGAACATTTGGAAATGGAATATTGCACAAAAAATCAAGCTCTTTATTTGGCTAGCAACGGAAAACAAAAATACTCACCTGGGACAATCTACAAAATCGAGGATGGGAAGGACCAAACATTTGTCACTTATGTCAAAAGGACTCTGAAACAATAACCCATCTACTAGTAAAATGTGTATTCACCCAACAGATTTGGAGCAAAATTATAAAATAGTTAAAGCTAAGGACAAAATAGGAGGGGAACTCCATGAACAATTGCTTTGAATACTGGGCAAAGAAGGAGACAACGTATTCACATCTTCCTTACTTGGTCAATTGACATATCTGGTTAGAACGTAATAAGACAATCTTTGAGCATGGGAGTCCATCTACTAACACTGTTTGTTACAAGATTCTTGGGGGATTGGAATGTGCCAAGATGCAAAAAGAGCCAACTCAAAGATCTATAAAGCCTTCAATACAAAATGGGAGGGTTGCAGGTTGGTTTGACGGTGCTGCCCAAAACAATGGACAACAGAGTGGAGCAGGAGGTTTGATAATAAACGATGAACACACAGTATATAAGTGGACCTTCAACTGTGGTGAAGGCACCAATACAAGAGCATAACTTCCTGGAGTCTAGGCTACACTCACCTTGGCAACAAGGCTTAACATTGTGGATTTGCAGGCACTGGGAGACTCAAGAATTATAATTGATTCTACAAGTAAATGCCCTTGAATGTTGGAAAGACAGAATCAAAGAGCTCGACAATGACTTTACATTAATCTTCTACACACACATTTTCTTAGAATCAAATATGAAGGTTGACCTTCTATCAAAGAGATCACTACAAGAGCAGGAGGGGATAATAAAATATCACAAGTGGATAGATGGTCACAAGGGACCTACACTATTTCTTAAACTTTATTAGGACCACCAGAGAAGTAATTAGCTCTCGTGTTTTGTGTAGATTTTGAATTTCTCATTAGTGGCGGAGTACTCTACTATGTTTTTGTATAAAACACTCTTGTAACAACTCTCAGTGTTGGATGGAAGCGACTTAGTAGTTACAAATATGTACTAACTGTGCTCAGTATTGACTATCTAATATGTTACTTTATCAGAAATTCAGAAACGGTAGAAAGCAGTCTTGTAATATTTTTGTCTTTACCAAACATTATATAAATATAATGAGAAATTTTCTTATGGAAAAAAGTTGTGATCTCTAAATTAAAAACACATATTCTTAATCATTAAAAAATTTCAAACTATACGTTATACTAACAACTATCCACAATATACTTATATATTAATTAATATATATATAATCACATTATCTGATTAAAGTGAGGTAATGTATAAATTAAGTAATCGAATTATACACAAACGATCCTTTAATGACCATATATATTAAATTAAATTTATTATGACATATATTATAATTATGTTGTTTCTAAACATATTCTCCAAACTTATTAAAAAGATCTACTTTCTAACTTCTAGCTGGCCGACTAAGTCAACATACAACGGTAATGAGCCCCCAATATTCGGTGATAACGGATAAAGAATCTTGTTGGGTATTATCGTCTTGTTAGCTGAAATGTGACATTTAATTTTTGTTCTTTTAAAAATTGTGGATTCTTATAAAGATTATTATTTTATTTTAATTTGTAATCTATGAAATTAATTTATATGGAATAATATATTAAAACTTTTAATAATTGAAATGGTTATTTTACATCTAGTCAAAAGGAACATTCCAATTCCTTTTGTAAATAGTAAAAAATAAAGTCATAAAGAGTTTATAAAAACTATAAATTGAGAGGAGCCAATCCTTTCTTCCTCATATTTAATGGTAATATTGTTTTACAAATTGGCCTAATAAGAATATATATATACACAGTATTAAACAATCTAAAATAACAAAAAATGTTGTCTATGTTTGACATTATCAATTGATTATGTAAGGATAAAGAAATTTGAAGGTTCAAGAGGATAAAGAAATTTGAAGGTTTAAGAGTTTCTTCAATATTAACATTTGGTTGAATGGGTGTTGTCTATGAGCATCATTTTTAGAGAGAGGTTGTTGAAGGAGGTTAGGAGGACACTGGTTTTTTTTTTGTTGCCTATTACTATGGAGACTTTCAACTCCTTGTTCTTTTCTTTCATGTTGCATGTGGATATATGAGCTTCATTTTCCCTTCTATAATGTATTGTCACTGTCTTTGGATGTTCTTAGTACCCATAAGAGTGTCTGTGTTTTGCCATGTATAGAGGAAATTCGATGTTACTCTATTGCCTTTTACCATGCACTACATGGGTAGCAATGCAATGAACCAAATTCACATGTTTCTCACATCTCTTCGAACCTCTATGCCAATCTTTAATCTCCTCACATATACAATAGTGGCAACAAGGGTGAACCATCTACGAGATGCTTTGAGTGATATCTTTAAGTAGAATGCCCCGAATCCCTAGTTTTTCCATGTTGCAATCTATCCCAATATGTCCTCAGGGTCTTCTTGCTCCACATAGCCAACGAGCAATGAAGCAACAACATCCCATTTTGCATATAAAACAAAGTTAGAATCGATTGTGGGAGAGAATTGTTGTGATGCATAGGAGAATGAGAGTTGAAGGGAAGGCACGAGGATAAAGTGGGGATAACAAAAGAAGCATCACAATTCATCTAGGTCCTCCCTTCTTCCATCTCTGTACTGACTCAAATTGCATCCAAGAGAATGTGAACCGACATACCATTTGAGTTGCCATGGGGAATTTCTCCCTACAAGTTGTCGCATTTGAGTTTGGCTATTGACAACATTTAAGGATAGGGATCACTTTTCTCAATGCCTTGATTGTGGATCTTATAAATTGGATATGCTACTCTTTTCTCTTCTTTTTTCTTCTATTCCAGTGTGTTTGGTTGATTAATTTGAGGTCAAAATCTCAAGTAGAGCTAATTGCATTGCATCATCTAGCTTGGCCATAAGAATTAGTTCTCATGCCCGTCTTGAATTATTTGAGTCATACCTCTTCTACATCCTCTCACACAAGTACTCAAGCACGAAAGTAGTGAAGGTAAAGATGAATTCATAATCATGATTGAATATATATTAACATCACATCCATCAAAGGGTGTAACAAGGTCTTTTATAGAAGATATAAGCTTAAATTCCTCTGCATCCTTCTTAGGAGCCACTTGTCGTGAATTTATCATTAAGTTCCTCCACCAATTGAGTTTATTATTCTTCTATTTTGACCTTAAGAAACCTTTTCCTTTAGGCTTTGTTACGCCAGTTTGATCTCTATCCTTTAGCCTGTGACCTAAACTACAAACTGAGCAATAACAGTAACCACAAACCTACTTTCAGATTGGAAGCTAGCCTCTTCCAATCCAGAGAGGGCTCTCTCTTACTAGTTTTTCAATCAGTACAGTAGTTATATCTTTTGTAGATAAAAGGTTTATGAAAGTGATGATAGAGTTAAGAAGAAATTACCATTGGGCATGGAGTCATAAGGGATATCATTTCCACATCTTAAGAACTTGGTTGAAAAGCAATCAAACTCAAAGGACATATAGTCAACTATTTCTATACTTACAATCTTTCAAAGCATGGATAGATGAAAAAAGAAACACTCAAAGCCACACAAAGCATCCAACAAGATGAATTCTGCATAAACTTATCAGACTGAAAAAGGTGGATATATGAATAAGGGAGATACAAAGCATAATATAATGAATTATGCATCTACAATTTCTCATTCAAATAAGAAAGACACATATTCAATGATAAACAGAGAAGGAAACATGTACACTAAGAAAATTAACTGCAATAGTTGAACACGGGAATCTCTGAGATAATAGCTCAAGTACTTTTGTCTGAAAAACCTTTCATTAATATCAAAAAAATGTTACACAATGTCCAAGAATTATTTTTCCTCTCTCACTCTCGAACCCCCTTACAATGTTCTTTCTTACAATATATAGAACATAGTCTTTACGCAACCCCAGGATTCGATATCTTACTGGATTTTCTAAAATAAGAGGGAGTTACAACAGATTTAAACTAACCCCTATATTCTAGGTTTCAATTTCTTGATTTAATTCATATATACAAATCATATTTAAACTATATGGTTCAGTGGTAAAACAATTGGTCCTTCTCATCCACATGATGACTTGGCACGTCCATTATAGTTGGCAGTCAAATAGGCACTGACTTTGGGTTGACTGTGTGATTTCGCAACGACCTAGTGACAACTCACTGCAAAAACACCACCTTCGACACTTTTGCAGTGTGCACAAGCTCGTTGTGAAATATCTATTTTGATGTTAAATTCGCTTTAATGCTTCATCTATGTCTTTCATAATCTTGAAAATAACAACTGTTGAGCAATGTTTGCTCTTTATATGAAGGAATTCTTGGATTTCAACTAAATATTTCTTTGGAAAAAGATTTTGTAGTTTATCGTGAGAAGTACCAATGGAAATTTTATGAATATAAATCTTTGAAAAATATGCTTCATTTACTTCAATATTCCCTACATCAAGAGCCATGAAAATACTGGATATGATTTTGAATGCTACTTGTTCATTCTTAAAATACTCTTTTTAATGATCCTCAAATGCAAAATGTTGTTAATTTTCAATACTACAAAAAATGATTAATCCTCGTGGGTTTTATTTCATGACACCCAAACACTTGAAGGATTTGAAGAACAACTCACATGCCTCATCGATATTACATTGATAGAAATACCATCGAACCTTCAATACGGGTTCTACATACTTAGTACATGAAGTTATTGATTCCTTCATCAAAACATTTGTATCCTTCTTGTTTGGATGAGAATTACCACATGAAGATGTTTCTTTTGTTTCAAGCCTTGCTTGATGACAATGTATCGCTCAAAACAACCAGCAAAACGATATTCAATGCCACTATTGAATGAATCTAAAATTGCCAAATTCCATTTCACCAAGGCCACGACACGCCCTATATCATTTTCTATATCATTGACAGTCATATGAAAATATATCGAGAACTTAATGAAACAAATAAACCTTTTTAGTATCTAAATAAACACTACTGGTCCAATGCTCCAATGTTGAGAATATTAAGTTAGGCTCATAGGAAGGCAAACTGAAACAATTTTTACATGTTTATAGCATTTGTGCAGAATCTCCCATTGTATAACAACATGAAAATATAGGGCCCTTTTGAAACCAATGATCAACTATATCAACATCCTCTTGTACCAACGGATCTTAATTCTTTTTTTGAGTCAAATGGTTGCAGAAAATAATATAATGAGTTTGCGACATTTTGTTGAATATCCATTGAGTTATATCGATGCATACACCAAATGTACAAACTAACTAAAGCTCCAACCCAAACAATTTCCACACATATCACAATCTTGAGTAGAGTAGAAATAGATAATCTAGCAACCCACAATATCACAATCTTGAGTAGAGTAGAAATAGATAATCTAGCAACCCACAATATAGGTTGTCATGCCATGATCAACAAATTATTGTAGATCCATATGAGATAGCTGCAAATGGAAGATGGACCATTGGCTTTAATTTCTGGCTGAAAATATGAAATCCATATTTTGACTTTTTGCTTAATGTGTTATGCGTTGGATCCAATATTTAAATAACTAACATACTAGAGAAATACTTCACTTATCCAGAGAAGAATGAACAATGCACTTCCTGGGTTTTACTTCAGTTTGTAAACAAGACATCAAAAGGATCAAGAACATCAATAGGATCAACAACTTATCTTCATTTCCCTGTAACCTTTAACAAAATCCCAACAAATATTCAAGTTTCAAATGCGCCCCTGTAACCTTTAACAAAATCCCAACAAATATTCAAGTTTCAAATGCGCTACGAAATGGAGCACATATTCTTAATATTCCTTTGGCACCCAAGATTTTTGCATCAATGAGCTCTATAGTCACAGATTTCCCATGTTTGGTTGGAGTTTGGCAAGAACTCCAGTGTGATAATGGATTTTTCTTGAATTCATCAAGACCCTCTGGGATAGATTTCCAATTTTAGGATCTGAATTCAACAAGTGGCGCTTAACCTGGCATATTTTCATTTATGAGGGATCCATATGGATTATCTTGGACTTCTATAGCATTTTCTCCTCGACACTCAGGGTTTTGGAACGAGCACCTGACACATTAGAGTTTGATGACATGAATGGACACCCTCCTTCTTTCACTTAACACTTGTTAGTTGAGCATTAGGGTTTCAATCATGTTTCAACACTACGTTTATATTTTACATAGTGGGATATATCGCACATACACAAGTGTAAACACATGGTATATATTTATATATACAATTATCTACATGTGATTTTGACTTGTAGTGCAAATGTAGTTTCCCCTTGTGGGCTCCCTCCTTAGGTTGGCGCTTGGCTTTGTTCTTTCTGCATTGTGATTTAGCTTGGCACGTGAACTTGGAATTGCGATATTGCTTGGAGATTGGGCCTCGAGCCCGATATTTTTTCAAAACAAAATCATAATCTTGCATAACTCGAGAGCACAAAATATTTGCAAAAATCCAATTTTTTGTCCATAATTATAACATTTTTGCAAAAATTTATACATTGCCAACATTGGTTCCAACTGGGGATGGAGTCTTCCCTGTGAGGTGGCAAAGAACCCATAAACTTGTGCCTTATCCATTGGGCTGAAACCAATCTCTTTCTTGCAACCTAAAAACTGAGACCTGTGACCAATTCCTCAACTAAACACACTGCAAACTGAAAACTGTATTGTAAACTCATTGTTGAAAAGAAAAATCTAAACACTAAAGACTGATAACTACTGAAAACCTCATACTGAAAAGTTGGTCAGACCTCTGAGCTTATTTATATACAGATCATCCTACTCTAATAACTGAAAATATTTGTTGGATCAAGTAATGCAAAATTGCCAATGTAACCAATCAAGCAAATGGCTACTTGACTACTTTCTGCTCATAATTTCCTTGAGCAGAAAGAAAAACTTAGAAAATAGCAACTCAAACTCCAACTGAGACTAATATCCTTGATCCAGGAATATTGCAAAATACACCTTCATTGATGACTGCAACAAACTGGCAAAATGGTCTTGAAAATCATGAATGACTACATGTTCTTGATGATCAACAAAAAGACAAATATTCCCTTCATTTTTAACTGTTGTTAATTGTTCTATTTCATCCAACTCAAGATCATCCTCAAAATAAATAGAAACAATCTAATTATTTTCCTTATCATCCATATCAAGAAAAAGATTCATGTGTTCTGGACAGTCATCAATTGAATCAGACACTACTTGTATGTTTAGTTCTTCATGCAACTGAACAGGAATATAATCTTGTTTTTCTAAGGTATCAAGGAAAACAACTTCCTAGACATTATCTTCTTGAAACAAATATTAAGGAAATGAAAAATATGAAGAATACTTTGATCAACTATCCTCATATTCCTCTTCATCGTTCACAGGGGAAAGTACATAGCTTTCAACATTAAGATCCTGATATGTTTCATTTTTAACAAAGGGAGAAACTCTTGTTTGCTAGAAGTTTTCCTGATTATCATGGAAGTTATCCTCTACTTTGTATTCCTAATGTTGAAAAGGGTTCTCATAAATAGCTTCTATAATTTCTTTGTCCATAAACTCTTCATCGCCATACATATTTTCAAGATGTAGAATGAAAATTTCAACATGTTCAAAACAATTTTCAACCATTAACAAAGATGGATAGGATTCTCTATATTTCTCAAAAAATATTGTATGAAAATATTTAAGAGAATAAAGACTAGCAGGTGGTAATTTTTCATACTTATGCACGAGAATCACCGTCATCATTTAATGAGGCGCGATGGAAGATGACTCAGCATCCAACGCAACGCATTGTAACTAGTTTGGATACCAAGGAGGGCATGTCACTCTAATTTTGAATACCTTTGTAATTAAAGATCCCATGAGATCTTCAGGCTAGAGCCATTGTATATGCTCCAGGAGGTTGTAATTGTCTTTGATGCCTGTAGGATTGTACAGATTTTGAGTGCCGACTCATATCTGAATTGTAATTGTTCATTTATTGTAATCAGCTTAGTGGTAGGAAGTTTTTAATTGTGATATGAAAGCAGTAGAATAGTTGGTAGGGAAAGCTTGAGAAGCCCCATCATGTATAAATCAATGTAATCTATGCCCATAGGAGGTTGTTGAAGGTTGTTGAAACTCTTGTAAATTAGTGTTGAAGAAATATAGAAAAAGAGAATTGCTTTCAATTTGATGAGACTGTGAACTTGTTCATTCTTCTTAAACATAATAGATGTTGTGTTGTTATCTATGTGTATGAATGTGTATCTCAATGTTTTAGTGAATGATTCCTTGATTTAGTTATAAGTTTCAATTGTTTCTCTTCTGAGAATCCAGTGCAAAGAGGGCATAGTGCCAATGCAAGGTGTGTGGAGGATAATCGTTTACAAGTTCAAAAGCTCAGGAGAGATAGTGTAAGTTTACATAGAGAAAGTGCAAGGGGTGTGTTGACTGCCTATTCAACTAGGGGGTCAACTCCATGTGCCATGAAGTAATGTATCATCAGATGCTAGTATGTCAAAAATAGTTTGGTTCTACTAGGCAATTTATGCCTCCAACACAAATTTTGTAAG
>CBVK0100031039.1:0-12141 GCA_900067695.1 Picea abies | reverse complement strand
CCAAGTATTTTGGATAATTCTTGTGTGAGCGAACTTTGTTCGTCTCAAGGGGGTTCCCTTATCCCCTCCTTTGGTGCTCATGTTGTCCTCTGCTATGGTTGTGACTGCCAAACCCTAGCTCACAGTTGCTCCAAACCCTAGCAGAACCAAAATTGTTTCCTTTGAGTAAAAACTCCTTGAAAACCTTAAGAATATGAAGTTTCTCCTTTTCTAAATGTTCATCATTGGATATCCTAAGGGCCCTTGTTATTAATGTCTTGAGGATCCCTAATTTTTGTGTCGGATGGTGATGGGAGTTGGCATGAAGATGTTGTTCAGTGTGAGTCTTCGTCCTAAATACCTTATGTGCCAAGGATCCATTTGGTTTTTTCATTGTTAAGACAACAAGAAATGGTAGGCTTCCATTTTCTTCAACCTCCATAGTGAATTTGATGTGCTCTAATTGATTATTCAAGTGCCTTAGAAACCTATCCAAATTCTCACATCCATGGGGTCAAATGACAAATGTGTCATCCACAAATCTTACCCATAACTTTGGTTGAAGAGGAAAGGAACAAGGGGTTTTTCTCCTCAAAATATTCCATGAATAAATTGGCCACAATGGGGGAGAGTGGAGACCTCATTTCCTCTCCATATTTTTGCTGATATACCATGCCTTGGAAATTAAAAAATGTTGATTTTAAGCATATCTCAAGTAGTGTAGCAGTGCCTTGGTCTGATATCTTACTAATAACCTAAACTTCTTCATCAATTGGAACCTTTGTAAAAAGTGAAACCACATCAAAGCCCACTAGAAGATCATTAAACCTATAATCATATTATCTTCACAAATCAAATCTTTCCTAATGATGGACCAAACCGATTTAGTTGAAAACGTGAAAATAAAAATGGATGTGGTATATCTGAAAGATTCCCTAAACATAACCTATGTATGGTTGACCATACATTTATTAATTATTGTACTAATATAGCCTACCTACCCTAGCCTATGTAATGAACTTCATTACAACTACCATGGGTCCTAGTGTCACAACTCACTCAAATTCACCAATTAGATTTTGATTAGCACCTAGACCCCTTCCTTAACAACAACTCCCTAACTCAGGCCTGGGCAATCCCTTTTATCGATAGGGTCCTTCAAAAATCCTCCATTTGCCAGATTACTATTATGGTAAGAAGTAAGTTCTTATTCTTCTCCTCTGAGATCATATTTATTGAAGTGTCATATTGAAATGTCAAAGCATGGTATCATGCAATACATTTATAAGCATCCTTCTCTATCCTTGAAACTTGCTACAACCATTCTAATTTGTATTAGCATTCCAATAATATACAACCATTCTAATTTGTATTAGCATTCCAATAATAAATATCGTATAAGAAAAATTGGTTCAAATGACAATAAAACAAGAAAACAAAAACTATATTCAAATCTTGAAAAAAAATAATAAACAACCAAAAATAATAACAAAATCTTTTATAAAAAAAATAAAATAAATAAATAATCTCAAATATTAAGAAAGAGATATAATTAATTAAAACACATGATATCATTCACTTTCTTAAAAAACATTGACTTATTTTCTTATTGTATCATAGCCCTTTTTACTCCTAACAATTAATTCATAAAATTTATTAATATTACTTTTTATCAAAATAAACCCTCATTACATATATCAACTTTGCAAAGTATATAGAATGATCAAGTCTATGTTCTTCATTAAAGCTTTGGCCTTCTCAAAATATATGAGAAGATCAAGTCTATGTTCTCCAAAACGGGGTTAGCTTTGGGCATCCACCTAGGACTTTCAAAGCACAAGTTAAGGTTTTCTATTGACTTAGATATCATAGCTTTCAGCAAAATAATTATGTCAACTCATAAAATTCATGAATATAATTCTAAAAAGTAAAACTTAATGTATTATGATTATGATATTCATATATTTTTAATGGTTTTTTTAATTGAAAATAATAATAATGAATTAAATTTTTATTTTGTAATTTGATATGAATTATTTTAAAGTGATGAATATATTTGAGAAGTTAACATTACACAATTTTATTATAATAAAAATATTAAATTTATTTTTTAAATTAAAAACAAAAATTTCATCCATTCATAATTACAATAAGATTTCTTAACTAAATCTTAATAATAAAAAACTTACAAAATATCAAAATCCGATCACTTCCATTTATTCAATGAACATATATATTAATATAATAATAATAACCTTCCAGAATATAGTAATACGATGGCAACCTTTTTTTAAAACAGAATCCCATGGCAACATATAACATACATGATGAGCTAACATTTTTTATGGATTGTGGCTCCCTATACATGTAGAATATTAAATGGTGCGAAATAAATCAATAAATAAAAGCTTACGTGTAGAAAAGAGCACCTGTTGCCATCCATCGTGGCTTCTTTGTCCCAAATTCTCTTGGTATGAGATTCCGACGAATCGTGAGCTTTGCCAAAGCCAGTTTTCCCCGATCTTTACATTGTATGCTCAGGAGACGTTGTTAATTTTGAGGCCATATACTGAAACCAGAGTTTGTAACTTTTGATCATTTTGAGGTCATACACTATCAACCAGTTAGCAGATTATAGGATACTATGAATCAGACAACTGCAAGCACTGAAGAAGAAGATGTTACAAGCTCTTCATGGGCTTTGGAAGACGAATATCTACCCAATGATGTGGCTCTCTATATTGCATCCATGCTTCAGGTAACAATACTTAGATTAGTAATTCAATTTCATTTTCTACTGATGATGATGATACAATTTTTTATGGAGTTTCTGAGACAGATTAGTATTTTGAAGGGCAATTGAGTATTTTTAAGGGAGATTCTCTTTGGGAGATTTTAATTGTGGGTAATTGATTTGTTATTGTAGTTGCTGGGAATTTCTGAAAAAAGTGTAGAATTTATTAATCTTGTTTCATTTTGGGGGGCTTATATTTTGTTCTGATAAACCAAACTGAATTGGGTTTGAAGCTTGAACTCTCTGGAGATTGAGATTGAACTGTGTATCAGTTTTTGAAACGTCCTAAGTTTCTAGTGGACACTCCACCCATTCATCATCAGGGACATATAAGATGTAAGAATGATGGGTGAAGTGCCCACTAGAAACGCAGGATGTTTCAAAAACTCACACACAGTTCAATTTCCAGAAAGTTCAAGCTTCATTTTTCATTATGACCAACTGTAAAAACCTACACACTCAAATTGGGTTCGTTTACATATTTTAGGGTTGTATCATGTTTAAACAAAATAAATTTCATTGGGATTGTTCAGATTTTTAGCTGGGCTGTATTGGTTTGGGAATTACAAACATAATTGGGAGAGTTTGGGGACTTTTCACTATTTTTTAATGTTATATTTTTTTTTGGCAAAATTCAATTTTATCTGGGCTTGTTCAGAAAAAAAAAATGAGTAAATTCTTCGCAGGTTCCAGAGCTTTGTGCATTGGGTTCTTGCTCTGTGTTCTGGAGACGACTGTGTGCATCAGATCTCATATGGGTTTCACTGTCAAAAGAGAGATGGCCTGCTCTGAACTTATTTGGGGATTCCATTCATAAAAAAGAAGAAAATTCAAAACAATCAGAAAATGCAGGAAATTGTGACCATCCTAAACTGGTACTCTCTTTTCATAATTGACCTCAACTGTTTTAATTTGTATTTTTTTTACATTTTTACTGTCCACTAAGACCAAGGTGGGTCAATGTTGTTAAATGGTGATTTACTTAACTGTCTATATTAAAGTTATATATCATAATAATTTCCCTAGTTCATTAAGTCCTTTTGTTGCCAGTAGGTGTTGGAGAGGGCAAATTATAAGCACCATGCAGACTTTCTGCCTAGAGCCTTGACATAACAGGTATTCTGCCTGGAACCTTGCAAATGTGCATGGTTCCAGCTGCCCTGCCTGTCAGGTCAAGGTTCTGGGAAGAAAGTCCGCATAATGGATATTGTTCACTGTTGGAGAGACCTGTTTGTTATTTTTCTATGTTGCATGGGTACATCTGGGTGTGGTACAGGCGTATGATGAGGACAATAACTTTTTGAACAAGGTATATGGCCTACCTAGAATTGGTGGAACCATGAAATGGTTTGTATGGAATGCCATAATGGGCAAGCATTCCTTTTCACAGTTCCACCCCTGTCCATCATGGTTCTGGTAGTTCATCCATGCCAATGATGGCTTTTCTGAGTGGATAATGCTCGCCATCAGGATGGAGGTATGGGTATGGATACATGCACAATAAGGAAAAAGAAATTTTGAACTACAGGTATGAGGTGACATCAATTTTCTTGAGGAGATCATTAGGTACAGCCTAGCCTGATAGAAGTACCCATGCAACCATGTAATTTTTTTATTTGGACCATTCTTTATTTTAGGTAGACATCAAGAGCGATCGGACCACATGTTATAAGCTATGAACAGTTTCCTACGTAAGCATTCTCTTATAATTCCATTTCTGATGCGGAGCATGCGTATGCCCATTGCCATTATAGATTAAAAATATAATGGAGCAGGAATTGGGGATATCCCATATATTCCAGGTTATTTATGACCGACCAAGCTTTGCCCTTTACTTTAGATTGTCTCATGGTAAAATTGTGATTTTGGCATAAGCATGCACTTGAAAAATTTCTCAATATGGAGAAAGATTATTATTAAGGAAATATTGGAAATGAAACTCTTTTTTGGGGGGGGGGTAATTTAGCTACTTCTATATTAATATATAGAGGCAAAATACAAGTTACAACCAGTCCATGAAGGAGCAGGCATGCAGCTGTAAAAAAAAAGATAATAACAGTCTTAGAGTATCTTTCTCCCCAAGGAGAGCCACTCACTAGCTGTGAACTAGATGACCAAGACCTCGCAGGGTCTGTACTTAAAGGATCTAACATTAAAGAAACAAAAACTAGCATTAAACCCGAACAAGCTGGAGCTTAGGAGTCGGAGTCTTCCTCCAAGTCTATGGGGATTGGGGGGTGTCTTCATCCTTCAGGGTGGAAGTTGTCTTGGCCGTGCTTCATCCTTCAGGGTGGAAGTTGTGTCTTGGCAGTGCTTCATCTGGACCACTCCCTTCGCTTGGACCTCCTCCTTCATTTTCCTGCTTGGTCAGCATTGTCAACCTCAGTCTCCACCTCCACCTCCTGGACAACATCACTACAGGCTTTGGAACCCCAGATAGCTTTGGTCGGACCATCATACCTGCTATCAAGCTGTGCTAAATTATTGTCATATTTTTTGTCGAGATCATCCAGCCTTTGCAGAATTTCAGAATTCTGATTGCCACTTTCAATTGCAAAGGCCACCAGACCCTTGACCTGCCAATACAGTTCTAGCATTTCAGCATATTTGTAATCTCTACTCTTGGAATGACTGGGGTCAGGGAGCCAGGACATTAGCTCTGCATCAATGGTTGTATCTGAAGTTTGTCCCTGCTTCTCCCTTACCTTTTCCTTTATGGCTGCCACCTCTAAGTTCTAACCTCTGTGGAGAAGTGAAAATTATAGGTTTCTGCGGCAACCTTTGCAGGGCTCGGCTTCTTCCTTCTGCAGATCTCCCCTTCTCCCAAGCTCCCAACTTGCTTGCACTTATGTGGATGCCCTCTTCGGGCACCCTCAAAATCTGACATAGCAGAGGGACCAAGCTTTGGCCAAGGAGTAACAAAGACAATGTCTAAGCCACAAGTGCTAGACCCCCAAAAACAATGTCCAAGTGACGAACTCAAAACAAAACCTCTGGACCAAACAATGCTAAAGTCGCTCACAAAGCCAAAGCCTTAAACAGAGTAAGCACCATGAATCCTGAACACTGGTGTAAGATCCACTGGCACAGGTCTATCAGCCCACAAACTGAGAGCTGCAATAATGCAAAAGAGATCACTAGAATCCTCAGGCTGTTGAAATATTGTAACTGCAAAGAGTATTCTATTATTATTGAGTTGTTATTCATCAGATCAATCCCTTTTTGTGGATTGATCATGTCGGGCTTTGTACTTGACCAAATCCCCTTTTGTGGATTGATCATGTCGGGCTTTGTACTTGACCAAATCCCCTTTTGTGGATTGGTCAAAGCCTAAATATATTATGCTAATTAAGAAGTCGTCCCCCAGTCCTAATTAAAGTGTTTTTAACCACTAAGAAGAGAAGTCAACCTTGCCCAGTGAAGAGACACCTTTCCAGCGCCTGCCAGCTAGTATAAATAAAGGAGGCTAGCGCCTCATTACCTCACTCATTCAACTCACTCATCTAGTGCGCAAGTTTGAAGGAAGCTGCAATAGCCAGTTGTCGGAAGAAGGAAGAGAGGTGCATTGCTCAGTGTTGGATATTCTCTAGTGTTTTGGTTTATTGTATTGGCATTGTATTGGCTATCTATATTAAGGAAGTTTTGTTGGGTTTTCTCCCCCATGAGGGTTTCCCAGGATAAATGTTGTGTATCTTGTGATTGTGTTTCTCGCAGTGATCCTACCTATGCTATGGTTATATAGTAAATTGAAAAGAAACCTAATAATAGCTCAAAACTATGGTATCAGAGCTAAGCTGAAGAGAGCACCTTTCACTGGATAAGCAAAAATGTCACTGTTGTCGTACAAGAAAATTAGGGCGTTTTATTGAAGAGGAATTTCAGCCTAAAACTCATCAAGGAAGTGTGCCCTAGCCTAGCAAACTCTTTGGAAGCCTCAGCGCACTTTTCTAGTGGACAGAACTCCCGGAAAGTGAAACCCTAGTTTTCACTGGTACCAAAAAACCAGGTAACCAGTACCAGTCCAGATTTCTGCAGGCCCAGTTTGAAGGGGTAAAATTTGGGTTTTTTGAAATCTAACTGCACTAGCCTACTCGCCTCATCCAAGCGCACCTCATGGTAAGTTCAGATTTAATTTCTGAGCACTTTCATTTTTTGGTCATTTTCCTAGCTACAAGTCAAGATGTCTGCAAACACCAAGCTTGTTGACAAGCTAGAAGGTGTGGATAACTTCCGTGCTTGGAAGTATAGGATTGCACTCATTCTTGAAGAGAATGACCTGGCAAGATTCATTAAGGAAGACGTACCAGAACCTACCGATGCTACAGCTAAAGCAAAACACCAGAAGGACATGGTTAGGGCCAAAAGAATCATTGCAGACTCTATTAAAGATCACTTGATCCCTCAAGTGGCTTCAAAGAAAACTCCAAAAGAAATGTTTGATTCCCTAACCAGGATGTATGAAGGAGAGAATATCAACTGGAAGATGAATCTAAGAAATGAACTCAAGAATACAAAGATGGAGAAAGGAGAAATCGTACATGACTACTTCTCTAGGGTTTCTCATTTTAAGGAACAACTAGAAGCAATTGGAGATACCCTAGATGAAGATGAACTCATAATGGCAGCTCTTAATGGTCTCACAAGACCTTGGGATGCATTCATCCAAACTATTTGTGCCAGAAAGGAAAAACTACAATTTGATAGTCTTTGGGAAGAATGTGTTCAAGAAGAAGCAAGAGTAGCTAACCGAGAAGCAGTACTATCAAGAGATGAAGATCAAGCCCTAGTTGCTCATGCTAAAGGAGGAAAGAAGAGGTCTCACTTCCAGAAGGAGACTCATCAACATAAGGAATCTCACCCTCCAAAGAGATTCCAGAAGTTTCAGAAAGGTCAAAGAAGAGAAAAGATTTCTCCTCTTATCAATGCTACCATTGTGATAAGATGGGACATATTGCTAAGAATTGTCCAGCCAGAAGAGAAGAATACAAGAAGAGAAATAAAAGGCACCATGCCCATACAGTTGAAGATGAAGAGCCACCCACAAAGATGATTAATGAATAGATTGAAGACTATGTCTTAATCTCTGCCCTCTCAGGATCAGTGTCACCTAGTGAGGACACTTGGCTCATAGATAGTGGTGCTTCTAAACACATGACATGTCAGAGGAACATTCTCTCCAGCCTTACCGAAAAGAACTTTCCCCAGAAAGTTACACTTGCAGATGATTACCAATACCCTATCAAAGGAGTGGGAGAGTCCAATTACAAACTTGATTCAGGGACCCCAATGAAAATGAAGGATGTACTATATGTACCAGGTTTGACAAAGAACTTGCTTTCTATCTCAGCTTTAGATAAGAAAGGCTTCGGGGTTGCATTCATAGATGGTGAAGTCCTCATGTGGCCTAAAGGCAAAACCATAGAAGATGCAATTGTTATTGGAATAGAAGAAGGTGACCTATATAAATTAAAAAGTCACTCAGAAGCAGCCTTGATACACTCCATCGAGAGTCCATGTGAACTTTAGCATAGAAGACTAGCTCACATCAACTACAAAGCATTACCATATGTGAGCAAGGCAGTTACCGGTCTACCAGAATTCAAGGTTGACCATGAAGGTGTGCGCAATGGATGTGCACAAGGAAAGAACACCAAGAACCCTTTCCTGAAGAGCGACAGTAAAGCAAAAGGAATCTTAGAGCTCATCCACTCAGATGTATGTGGCCCAATGCCATCAACCTCCATTAGTGGGTATGTATACTATGTATCATTTATTGATGACTATTCTCGCAAGACTTGGGTGTACTTCTTAAAGTCAAAAGATGAAGTGTTTGGAAAATTCAAAGAATTCAAAGCCTTGATAGAGAGTCTTTCTGAAAGAAAGATCAAGATACTCAGGACAGATAATGGAGGAGAATACACCTCAAACGAGTTTGTAATATTTTGCAGAGATGCAGGGATTAAGAGGGAGCTCACCACTCGCTACAATCCTCAACAAAATGGTGTAGCAGAAAGAAAGAACAGAACTCTAATGGAAGCAGTGAAGACTATGATCCACAATCAAGATCTTCGAATGCACTTATGGGCAGAAGCAGCAAGAACAACAGTGTATGTACAAAACAGATTATCCCATAGTGCACTTGGGTTCTAAACCCCCGAAGAGATGTTCTCCGGAAAGAATCCAGAAGTAATCCATCTCAAGATATTTGACTGTCCAGTATTTGTACGCATTCCGAAAGAGAAGAGAACCAAGTTGGACCCTTCAAGAAAGAAGGGAATATTTGTTGGATAATGTGAGGTCTCCAAGGCCTTCAGAATTTACATACCAGGTTACCATCATATTGAGATCAGCAGAGATGTAACCTTTGATGAAGATGCAGCACTCGAGAAATCAAGGAGATGCCATCTTGAAGAAGTATATGAAGAAGAACATGTAGCTCCCAGAGTTGCAGAACTAGTGCGGGAAGTCACAGTTTCCCTCGATGATGAGATTCATGAAGATCATGATATGATAGAATCTAAAGAACCTCCCCAAATGACGATCTCTCACAAGAGAAAGCCAGCTTGGGCAAGGGAACTTATTCAATATGGAGAGAAGTATGGTGCCCCTGAAGAAACCATGAGACAAGTTAAGAAACCTAAGCCATTTTGGTGCAGACCCCCTTCTCTCCTAAGGGCTGCGCAACCTCCCGGTTAGGATCTTCGATTCTGGAGTCGGGTGACTCTCTGAAACCTTATTGGCCTCGTTCTATGTTAAACACTGGTCCCCTTGGCTCCCTGTGCAGGCTTCACGACACCCGCGACCTTCCCTTTCGCGCTCTGCAAAAATCTCAGAGTATCGGGCGTTAGCGCCTTTTCTCTCGACCCCTCCTCCGATGTGACCTTGGGCGATGACCACACGATTGCGGGCGCGGCCACAAGCGGTTTGAAGTCAAGCTACTTTTGGGCCCGCAATTCTCCTCGAGCCTCCACGTGTCTTCCTGGCGAAACCATGGCATGGATTGCGGCCCGCCCTTGACTTTTTAAAGTCCGCATAACTCCTTTCCCCGCAATGCGAGATGACTGTCGATCTCACAATCTTGACGGTGCTTCCATACGGATGACTAAGATCTAATCCTTGGAATCAACGGTCTGGATCTCCCTCTCCTCGATCAACGGCTATGGTCGATTTGGAATTCTCGAATCTCAAACCTTGGTTTCCTTTGCAGAGCAATCTTCCGGAGCGGAAGATCTGCTGACACCTGTCCCCTTCAATCAATGGCTGTGATCTCTGCAGGTTTTCGGACTTCGGGGTTTTGAAATCTCAACCCTGCTTTCTTCTGTACTCCAATTTCCCGGAGCTGATGATCTGCGGACATCTGTCCTGTTCAATCAATGGTCCTGTCTTCACTTCGGGTGTTTGACCTTTCAACTCGGATCAACGATCCTGAGACCCTCTTCTCGATCAACGGTCAAGATCTCCTCAGGGTTTCGAACTTCGGAGATTTCAAATCTCAAACTTCACCCTTGCTCCAATGCTTTTGTCTGAAGGCTATAATCCGCTGACTCCACCTCGGATCAACGACTGAGGTTTACTTCGAGTCTTTACCCGGAGTGCATGGATCTCTGCCACGTCTCCCTTAGATATGACGGCTATAAATCACTTTGGGTCTTTACCCAGAGCTCACAGGTCTGTGCCACGTCCCTTCTGATCTCCGACGGCTCAGATTCACTTCGAGTGATCCGACGTCTCAACTGTGAAAATTCCAGGTCCTATCAGCTTGCCTTCTTGGTCTGTCTTTGACCAAGCAAAGGCTCTAAGTTTTCTGCTGTCTTGTTTTAGTTTTCTGCTTTTTTATAACAGCCAACAGTCATGTTTATTTTAAGCTGATTGTTATGGTTGTATTCTCAATTTGGGTGCTCTAGCATGTCGTTTCAGCCATAGGAAATTAGTACATGCATCTCAAATAAATACAACACACCTAATACATCGTTTACTGCTGATAATGGACAGATTTAAGAACTAATAGCATGCATTTGTAGACATAGTATTTTTGGTCAACATGACCCTGGACAAAACCCCCCCGGGGAAAACCAGTTTGAGATCTATATGTATATATGAGGAAAAGCAAGTAAGGGTTACAGTTAACACAATAAATGATGGAACCTGATACAATAGCAACTCCAACTGAGTTGATACACAAGCTCTATCAAGCAGATGCGCCCCTGGATGGTGCGCCCCTCATGAAAACTGCCAGAACCACTGTAAATGCTCCAGAAATCAACTGTGATGCCAGAATGGAAAACCCCTCCACAGGAATGAAGCTCCTGTTGATGTCCTCACTCTGCAACTGACCTCACTGAAATCTGATGGCTAGATATGCTACCAGGAAGGAATAAGCCTGCCAAGACCATGCGCCCTCCTCAAATGTAGAATAGCTCCAGTAAATAATGGAAGCAAGCTGCTCCAAGTCTCCCACAGGGAAAGCTAGCGGCCTCATCCTCAAAACCTCATGCAACTGACCTCATCTCCATAGCTAGAGTTCTCCTCCTCCCATGAGCAAAACTCTCCATGAACAATGTGCCCTCCTTAGACTCCTTTGCCCCTCTTTAGGCAAGAATAGGAAACCTAGAGATCAAGGGTTGAGATTCAATCTAATGAAAGGTTGAGATCTCCCCATGCATCCCTAAATCATAACCCACTTTTGGGTTAAGTTTCCTAAGTCTACTTATGTCTCCAAAATCACCACAAAGTGATTTAATACTCACTTTTGCCAAAAGTGACCAAAATTCACTTTAACCAAAGTCAAAGTTCAAATAGACAAAAGTACTAGGTACAAAGTGTCTAAACCTTCCCTCATGTGCTAAGGAGGACAAAAGCACATGGGGAACACCTCCCAAGGTACAAATCTCAACATCAACTTTACTTTGAGTGATCTGACGGTTCAGATCCGCTTCACTAATCGGACGGTTGGGATTCACTTCGGATCTCCGGAGCTTCGGACTTCGGAAATCTCAACTCTCAAGCGTCCCCCCTCTTGAGCTCACGATATCTGACGGCTCAGATTCGCTTGGACGATCCAATGCTTGAGGATTCACTTCGGGTGATTTGACGGTTTAGACCTATTTCGACTGATCCACAAATTAAATATAAAGGTAACAGATATTCCATATGAGCACTTGATTGATGTATTCATAGGAACTTTAAGAGATAACATTCAACATGAGGTTCGCCTTTGGGAACCCAAATCATTGGAGAATGCATTTAGGGTGGCAAGAAATGTTGAAAGTAAAAATATGGCTATGGCTCCTAGAAGGACCAATCCTAATATCTATAGAGAGAATAATGCTCCTTCTTCTAAAACACCTCAACCTACAAGGTTGACACCT
>CBVK0100031038.1:0-11143 GCA_900067695.1 Picea abies | reverse complement strand
TAATTGTACATTTATGTGGGCATAAGGAGGTTGCCCCCTCGAAGAGGCTTATTATCTGATTTTCTCTCTTTTTCAAGGCGTTGAGTACTTATTCTGAGGTTTTTCTATGCTATATTGATATTTGGTTCTTAACAGGAAATGTAGTCAATTTAGCTACAATATTTTTTGTACAAAATGATTTCCAAGCATGGCATAGTTTGACTCTTTCCAAATAGAGTGTTTCAATTCTGAAATGCTGCCATACAAATTGAAACTCAAAATTATTGATCAAGCCACTAACAACACCTCCTAGTTGATGGGAGCATGCAGCATGGATCTATAGAAATTTGATATCCATTTCCAAAGTGCCCTAGCATGTAGGTGGTTCCAAAACAAGTTCAGGAATGACTCTTCTCAGGTACAAAGGGGACAGGAGGATTATGGCCATCTTATCTAGTTGGAGGGCCTGTTACTAGCCATTGTGAATCAAAGAACATGTAAAGAGCCCTTCTTTGACTCTGCAAATGCATTCAATATTTTACTTAAGCAAAACCATCATGCTGACTACTTTGAGCCTAGGCTCAAATATCTTTTAATCTTGTTTTCATGAGAGTCTATTTGACAACAATTTATAACTATCAAAGGGTTAGAGCTTGTGAAATGTTTAAAATTTCAGACCCATTCCTTCCAAAATTTGGCTGCTTGAGTTACACCAAGCTTTAAGTGTAGGTTGTCAAGTACAATCTATTAGACTTTTTCTACAACAATCATGTCAAGGTTGAAGAGCTTGAATTTTTGCTCAATGTCCTGCAGAAGCCATTCCCTCTACGACTATGTCCTTCAGAAGCCATTCCCTCTTCGTGGTGTCGTATAGGTCCTTTATAGTTTGAATGCCAAGAATTACCGCATTAAGACACGTTATACATGTTGCACGTCTCCCAGGCCTTTTGAATGCTTTGGATTACAAAGGACCCTCAAACTATGACAGTCATTAGTGTAACTAAAAGATCATGGAATTATAATTCTTTTGCTGTCAGCTTGCCATGTGGCATTCCTTCCAGAACATTGGTTCTAATGGGCACTTTCCAGGCTTGATTTCCCTCTAGGGCTTTGATAATATTCTTGGCATAAAGTGCTACAACCTAAAGCATGACATTAATAATGTTGAGGCCATTCATCCTTTGTTCGCACAATAAGTCCCCCATTCAACTCAATGAAATAATAATCCCTTCTGCCCTCAACTCTGGCCCATAGAAAAATTTTAAGCAACTGAGTTGATTGTAGGCATGATTCTGTTCCATAAGCATAGTGAGCAATAAACATGAATAGCTATTAACAATTTTGTATAGTTCTAAATGTAGCGGCCAACAAAATCAGATTCATGGTCTAGTATGCAATATCTTCTCAATTCTTTGGACTATGTACTCCCATAGATCAGAAAACGATGTCATGAAGCCAAAGGAACTTCCAAGGAATTTAACTATATGCCTTGGCTCAATCCAAGACTATTCAAAGGTAGACAGTTCATTGAGGTACTTCAACTAGTTCCATCTGTCATGCTATATTTTTTTTCCATTGATTTTGGAGCTGGAAATATTTTTAAAATTTCTATTGAGCTCAGGGGTTCTTTTAAAGTTTCTCCTTTCTCTGCCAATGTTAGAAAATATCTATTGACAAAGTGTCCATTGATCAGTTGTTGGCAGTTTCCAATTGGTAGGAATTCCATTTATTCTGCCTGTCCAACCTTTTTGCAATTAGGTAGCCTATAGAATAAACTAAGAGCATACAAAGTAGGAACCAGCAAACAACCTTGTCTAATTGATCTGAACTGGCCATATTCATTTGATCAGGTTCAATTGATGGCAGCACTAGTTGTTGCATAAGAGAAGGGGGTCTTTTTTTGGGTATCAAATGCTTCCTTTAACTATTAATACTGACAATAATGTACATATTGGGAATTTTTTACAAAACGAAAGTGGGCTGCTAGGTAGTCACCACAAGTAAAAACGAAGTTTAGGCTAAAGCCCTATGAAGTGTCATCTTGTTAATTTTCTCTTGAAAATCAGAACCTAGTTGCAGATTTAAATAAATAAAAAGAAGAACTGAACTTCTTAATACAAAAATCTGAACATGTTGATTTTCTTAACACTCTAAATGCAGCGGAAATAAATTCATAAAGACACAAGCATTCACACAGAAAAATACTCAGAGATTTTTGGTCAAATGACCCCAGAAAAACCCAACTGGGAAAACCAGTCTTTTGTTTGGTGATTTCTTCTATTTCAGGAAAGGGAAATCCCAGAAATTTTACATCTACTGTTCAGAAAACTTATCTGAGAAAAAATCTCTGCCTTCAGCACATTCACAGCTCTCATTTCCCCTCACCCTGCTCACGGTCTGGTTGTTGGTGCATCGTACGGCCTATACGGCTTTGTTGTACGGCCCAGTCCACGCGACCTAGCTGTTGGGCGCACCGTACGGGTTGTACGGCCTGCCGGTACAGCCCAGATCGGGCTGGTTACTTGCTGGGCAATGGAGGTAAGTTGGCTGAGCATAAATGGAGGTCGTACGTGTAGAAATTATCTGAGGTCCTATGAGGCTGCCATCTAAGGTCTGTGCTTGACCTTAGTATGGCTCTAAGTTTCAACTGTATGGCTGTCTTTTTTTGCTGTTTTAGGACAGCAAACAGCCATCCCACTTTCTGCTCAATGTTTTATAAGGTTAAGTGCTCTTTTAAGGTGCCCTTGCAAGTGTTTTCTTATCTCAATGTTAGCACATGTAATATAACTTAAAACACATAACACTACCTCTAGATCTTGAACTTTAAAATGCTAATCTACACTTCTAAACATGCATAAATTTGACACAGGTATTTTTGGTCAACATGACCCTGGATAAAACCCCCCCGGGGAAAACCAGTTTGGGATATATGTCTATATAATGATGATCAAAGCAAGAGATACAACAAGTAATGAAATACAATGGAACATGTATACATAGCAAGCTCCTCACGAGCCTTGCCACAAGAACCAAAGAAAGAAGTGCCCAAACTGTGGTGCGCCCTCTCCCTTTGTTGCCCTCTGCACTGAAATGAAGCGCCCTTACTCATCAGTAACCCAATGAAGAAATCCCTCCACAGGAATGTCCTCTCCTGTGCTGCCTCTCCATAGAAATTGTCAGAGATCGAATCCTCCAAGCAGATCTACTACCAGGTAGCTGCCAGTCCCCTCAACTCATGCGCCCCCCTCCAAGCAGAAATGATCACAATAAATAAACTGAACCTGAAACTGAAAGTCTCTCTCCACAGAAACAAGCGCCCAAGCTCTCCTCTCCCAATGCATCAGACCTCATCCTGATCTGACAAGTCCTCCTCTCCTCATGAGCAAATGATGGATAATAAATGCGCCCCTCCTCCATATGCATGCTCCCTCTGAAGAATGAAGGCTAAACCTCCATGGATAACCTCTCCATGCAAGCTCCAAGCTACCAAGAGCCTCTCCTCAAGCTCTCAAGGGTTTTACTCAAACCCTCATGAAGTGCGCCCCTCTCCTCCTCAAGATATGCACCCCTCTTCTCTTCTCCAAAAGTCTCAAGTGAAGAATGAGTCTCAAAAATATCTTTACCCTCTCTTTAGCCTCCTCATGCCAACCCTAAAAGATCAATGGCCTAGATTAGATCTAGCTAAGTCTAATCAATGGGTGAGATCAACTCCAAAAATCTCACTAAGGAAACCCACTTTCCAAATTAGAATCATAAAGTAAAGTATGAGGGTAATAGTCTTCCCCCTTTGTTCTTAGAGACTCATAAGCACATAGGTGACCACTTTCCAAGGTACCCAAATCTCAACAGTACAACCCCTTCTCCTCTTGCTGAAGCTTGCTCTGTTGCTAAACCAGCTCTCCTTGTTGTAGCTGCTCTCTTCACCAAGTCGACTTGTACACAATGAGGCTCCAAAACCCTATTTCTCCCTTAGCAATTTGATTTGGACCCACCAGTCATCTCAATGGTTGAGATTAGATCTGAATGGAGGGCTCAGGTCAAATACTTTGTGACTATAGGAAAAATTATTTTTTCCTAAGTCACTTAAGTGCAGAAAACATAATTTAAATTTGGGCCCCTCTTGGTGGGTCCCCCTGCCAGATTTGGTGCACCCCCAAATCTAGCGAACCCTTCCAACTCTAACTACAATTCTAACACTCCCTCTTAGAGAGGAAGGTGTTCTACACTACACCAAGTTTATCTCTGAAGTACACAAGGCTTGACCTTGGCAATGCCTTGGTCAAAATATCTGTTGTCTGCTCCCCCGTTGGTAAGAACTGGAGTTTTATCTTTCCCCGTTGAACACAGTCTCTGATGTGATGGTACCTAATCTCGATGTGTTTGGAGTGGTCATGCAACACTGGATTTTCAGAGAGCTTAATGCAGCTCTAATTGTCACAGTGTATGACTGTGGACTCCAATCCCTGACCAAAAAGTCCCACAAGTATCTTCCTCAACCAAATAGCCTCGCAGGCAGCCATATACTTGGCCTCAGTTGAGCTCAGTGCAACTGATCTTTGCTTCCTGCTGAACTAGGAAACAACGACTAACCCAACACTGAAAGCACACCCTAAAGTGATTTTTCGATCAATAGAACCCCCTGCCCAATCAACATCGATGAAACCCTGAAGCCTCACGCCATCAACATGTCTGTACCATAAACCATAATCTGTTGTGTACCATAAACCATAATTTGTTGTGCCCCAGAGATATCGTAACACATGCTTAGTAGCAACCCAATGTAGCTTGGTGGGTTCTACCATGAACTAGCTCAACTGGTTAACTACAAAACATATGTTGGGCCGTGTGTTAGTGAGATACATCAATGACACTATGAGTTGCCTGTATAAAGTAGCATCGACCCTCTCGACTCTGCTAGAGCCCACCTTCTTCTAGTTGGTGACTGCTATCCCCACTTTTTAGGGATAACTAGGAGATCATGTCTCGAGGCCCACAGGTTCTAGACATGGAGTACCGAGAGCAGGATTGACCTAAGCATGGCCCTGGAGGGCCCACCTTTTCTTCTTCCATCATCCTTATCTTGTCAGCAGCAGTAGCATCCATCACCATCGGCTTGGTCCTGTATCAGAAAGAGTTTTTGCTCCATGAGGTAATTGGTCCAGGTATCATGGTATGTGTCACCTTTGATCATTAAAACCTTTAAATATATGCATCTAATTCCTTTTATTTCTAAGGACTGCTTGGATCTTACATTTTCCCACTTGACCATGTTTGGGGGGATTCACAGGGTGTCCTAGCAAGCCTTTGTCCATAGGTTTTGGTTTGCCATTGGGGGGACTTCTGAAAAGCCATCGTCCGCTCCCATCATAACACCACTATTTCATCTTATTTCCCGCTCACTTGTCCCACTCCCCTTGTTCGGGCATTGGGTTGACCTTTCTTCAGGATTGCACCTTGTCTCGTGGGAAGAAGGGGCTAAAGGCCCAGAAGGTAAAAGCAAGTTGGTAAGAGATAAAAGCCTAAAATAAAACCTCGAGATGCTTCGCCCAGGGATCCGAGAAAGCAATCAAAGGCTTCTCAGCAAAAAACTAGAGGGACCCGGAAGTAAATAACAAAACAAGACCTAGTCAGAGGATAGGGGGTCTCATCACGAGCCAGCCTATTAGGTCCATGGGTACCTAGCAGTATGACATTGCCACCAGCTAGTTACGCCAGGGTAGTGACTCTTGGCTGCATGGCCAAGGGAAAGGGGGTCTCATCATGAGCCAACCTTTCATTTCTATAAAAGTACTTGTGGGTAACGCTGCCACCACTGGTCACCACACCGGGGCAGTGTCCCCTGATTAGCTCATGAACAAAAAGAAAAAGAAAAGCAATAAAAATAAAAGAATAAAGGCAAGAATGGGCTTGGAAAGAGTGCATCTATGACAGGTACATCTCGCCTTCTACAAAGGCACCCACAGGTAACGCTTTGCATCCTTGGCCCTCACTGCACCCACATGCTTGGACTTCCCTTAACCACATCACCCACTCACATGGTTTTGATGAGGTTTTCTTCTGGGAACTCACCTTTTTCGATGGACACTAGCCCAATAGAACGTTTTGTCTTTTCCTCCAGATTTGTATAGCAGGCTTGTGTAATGTCTTTGAGCTATTGACAGATGTATTAGGGATTTTATGCATATGTTTAATAATATTAATGATGAGATGTGATTGACATTGCTATGATCCCTGTGACTGATGAGCCCATGGAGGGCATAACTTTTGATGTGCAGGACCATGCCCGACGGACAGGTACCATTTGGACCGGTACACATGGGGAGATGATCAGTTCGGACCTCCATGGGGCTGAAGAGCCCACCAAATGGATGCTAAGACCCCATCAGGGGGCAGAGACAGGGCAGAGGATGATTAGAGACTTTGCACCAGAGAAGAAGAGAACGTTCCACCAGAGGCACCCCGACACTGCTTGGCCTAGGGGGATTGACCCACTTTCAGAGGGACGTTGGCTCTAGATGGCCCAGGACGTCACCAAGAGGCTTATGACGTCATCATGAGCATGTTGGCAGATGGACAGGGCAGTTGGCACGTGTGGCAGCTTGCAGAAGCCCAATGAGGGCTAACCTCTTGCTTCAGGAGGCTACATTTGCCTTGATAGGGGATAACGTCACCCTAGGAAGGGGTGACGTCTTACCTTTTTGCTTGATTAGGGTTTTAGTCTAACATTTAATGTAAAAACAGTATAATTTTGATATTATAGCCTTGTCGGCCTTTTTATGACCTAAAAAGTAAATTAGGTCATTGATACAGTGTATATTGAGGATTTTGATCCTCATTTTACCATCATAACTCATTCACTCCATTAGTGAGGTCTAAAATTGGCGCCCTCTCTTGGGTATTTGGATGGATTAAGTGATGCGCACTTGTTGAAGGAAGTGATTTTTGGCATTTATGGTGTTTCTCTTGAAGGAAGGTGTTACAACTAGGGTTTGCATGGTTATTTCTTGGTGAATTGTAAGTATTTTCTGCAAAACTTCTTGAATGAATGGTTGTAGTTTAATTTCTTGCATGTATTTATGATTTTGCTGAATGAAAACCCTAGGTGACAAGCACACAAGTAGGTCCTTGTCTCATGTCCCCTGATAGAGAAACTTTCAGCCATTGAAGAAGGAAGAAAGAGCCTAGCCATAGCTACACTCCTATTTCTTCTTCTTCTTTGCTAGTCGTACCAATTGAAATCCAAGAAGAGTGAGACGTCCCTGGCCTAGGTCTACTACACTAGGGCCGTACTCTTTCTAGGGTTTGCTAAAAGGCCTTGCTGTAGCAACACCTCACCTCATCAAACCCTCTTGTTTTGGTTATATATTTATTCTTGAGCTAGTCGTTTTGCCGGGAAGGAGGAGAGAGCACGAGGCCTTGCTTTAGCAACACCGGAGTGAGCCTCTCTCCCCTAGGGTTTGGATTTTGAGGCCTTGCCTTTGCAACACCTCAAAACTCTTCCCTCTAGTCCTTGAAATCTTGCATCGTTCAACCTTGTGTCCTTCACTTATGACTCCATTAAACCCTAAGGCACTGATCTGAAAGTACTCTAACGTTGAAGTGAAGCTGATCAAACAACTCTCTAAATTCTTTGAATTTCAAATCCTAATCTACTAACCCTAAGTTGTTGACGTCATCATTGGATATTTCATCTTTATTGCAGCAACGTTTTACTTTATGAGCAATTAAATGATGGTTTAAAGCATTTGTTAAATGAAGTGTTGATTGGTTACATTGAATGCCACATCGTTCCAATATTTATTGGTGAAGTGTTATATTTTTCATTTGCTATTAATAAACATTGACTTCATCAACATTTATTGCTAATTGCTTATATATATATATATCGGATAGTCTTATGAAGTACTAACCCATTGAAACATAGCTTGCATATATATGTTTGCTATTGTCTTGTTCCAGGCAGGTGTTCTTCATTGGGGATTTACTTTATTATTGGCTATTTAGCCGGGACTTTCTGTTTGGGTGGTGACTTGTGAAGGGGGAAAACCTTATCTTGGTCTTATTAGCCTTTTGCCTCTTCAAAACCACAGGTCACCAGGGACGTCTCCCCTGGGCCTAACCTCCCTAAAGAGAAAGAACCTCCCCATCGTGGTGACATTGGGTGGGATAGGTTCTTGTTACGCCAGTTTGGCCTTCGATCTTATAGCCTTTTTCCTAGCTACAAACTTTGCGATAACAGTGACTAAAGGAGTGGCCATGGCCCTACAATCCTCATGTGAAATCTCCTGAGAATCTTCTCTGCATATCTTCCCTGTCCCAAGAAGGTCTCACCATCACCATTCCAAACCTCCAATCCAAGGAAGTAGTGCATCATCCCTAAATATTTCATCTCAAACTCTCGTGCAAGGTCCTCCTTGCAATCCTGAATCAAGCTATCTGCTCCTATCAATATCAAGTCGTCTACATAGAGCACAAGAATGAGAGGCTTCCCCTCAACTACTATGTAGTAGAGGTTTGGATCTGCCTCACTCTTAGTAAATCCCAATCCGAGAAGGTAGTTGTCAATGCAGGCGTACCAAGCCCTTGGTGCCTGCTTCATCCCATAAAGAGCTCTCTTCAGTCTGCAGATAAGCGTGTCTCTGTTGAAGGTCTCAAACCCCTCAGGCTACTCCACATAAATCTCCTCCTCAACCACTCCGTTGAGGAAAGCGGTCTTAACGTCCATTTTGTGGATTTTCCACCCCATCTGTGTTGAGATAGGCAATATAACTATGACAGATGAATACCACGCAACATGTGCAAATGTCTCATCATAGTCGATCCCTTCGACTTGTGAGAACCCCTTGGCCACAAATTTGTCCTTGCATTTCTCCACACTCCCATCAGCCCCCTGTTTGATCTTATAAACCCAACGTGAGGCAACCACAGATTTGCTCTCTAGTCTGGGCACTGTTATCGCACAGTTTGTAGCTAGGTCAAATGGCTAAGATAGAAAGCCAAACTGGCGTAACAGGAACCTATCCCACCCAATGTCACCACGATGGGGAGGTTCTTTCTCTTTAGGGAGGTTAGGCCCAGGGGAGACATCCCCGGTAACCTGGAGTTTTGAAGAGGAAAAAGTTAAAAGGACAAAGGTAAAGTTCCCCCTTCACAGGTCACCACCAAAACAAATAATCTCGGCTAAACAACCAATAATGAAGTGAAGCCCCAAAGAAGAACACCTGCCCGGAACGAAGCAACAACAAACCAATATATGCAAGCTATGATTCAATGGGTTAGTACTTCATAAGACTATCTGATATAAGCAATTATGGCAATAAATATTGACGAAGTCAATGTTTATCAATATAGCAGTGCAAATAATATTACTTCCTCAATAAATACTGAAATGAGATGGCATTCAATGTAAAAAATCAACACAACATCAATTAATGCCTAAATCACCATTCAATTGCTCTTTAAAACAAGACGTTGCTACATAAAGATGAAATATTCTAGGTGTGACGTCAACAACTTAGGGTTAGCAGTCAGTTAGGGTTTCAATTCAAAACAGGAGTTTGAGAGTGTTTGGATTTGATTTCACTTCAACGCTGGAGGCTTAGATCAGTGCCTTAGGGTTTAAAGGAGTCAGAAAGTGAAGGACGCACAAGTTGAAGGGGATGATATTCCAAAGGACTAGAGGGAAAGGTTTCAAGGTGTTGCTAAAGCAGGGCCTCAAAGACGGAACCCTAGGGGAGAGAGGCTCACTCTGGTGTTGCTAAAGAAAGGCCTCGTGCTCTCTCCTCCTTCCCAACAAACAGCTAGCTCAATGAAAAGCAAGGTCAAGACAAGAGAGTTTAAAGAGGGAGAGTGTTGCTAAGGCAAGGCTCTTTCATCAAACCCTAAAAGAAAACGGCCCTAGGTGTAGATAACCTAGGCTTGGGACGTCCTCTTCCTCTTGAAGTTCAAAGGTACGGCTAGCTTAAGGGAAGAAGAAAGGAGTGTAGCTATGGCTAGGCTCTCTTCTTCTTCTTCAATGGCTAAAAGGTTTTTCTATCAGGGGACATGAGACGACTTACTTGTGTGTTTGTCCCCTAGGGTTTTGATTCAGCAAAGATGAGACATCCAGGAGCAAAACGTTTAGCCCCTCAGGGGCCTCTCCAACATGCCACACGTGCCACTGCTACCTAGTCTACCTCCGAAAATGTCCATGAAGCTGGATGATGTCATGGTGAGGATGGGGATGTTCCAAGCCTTCCAAGGCCAGTGTTCCACTGAAAAGGGGTCATTCCCCCTAGGCCGGGCTTTGCCAAAGTGCCTCTGATGGAACGTCCTCTTCTTCTCTGGTGCAAAACCTCGGTCAAACACTGTCCTGTCTCTGCCCCCCCGATGGGGTGTCAGCAACCATCTGATGGGCTCTTCAGCCCCATGGAGGTCTGAACTGATCATCTCCCCATGTGTATCGATCCAAATGGTACCTGTCCGTCAGGCATGGTCCTGCACATCAAAAACTACGCCCTCCATGGGCTCATCAGTCACCGGGATCATAGCAATGTTAATCACGTTTCGTCATCAATATTGTCAAACATATGCATAAGACCCTAATACATCAGTCAATAGCTCAAAGAGATTACAAAAACCTACAATACATGACTGGAGAAAAAGACAAGATGTCCTATTGGGCTAGTATCCACAAGAAACAGGAAGTCTCCAGGAAGGTTTCATCCAAGCCATGTAAATGAGATGATGTGACTAGGGGATGTCTAGACATGTGGGTAGAGTGAGAGCTAGGGTTGCATAATGTTACCTGTGGGTGCCTTTGTAGAAGGCGAGCTGTACCTATCATGAATGCAATTTTTCCAAGCCCGTTCTTGCCTTTATTATTTTCTTTTGTTTGCTTTTTCTTCTTCTTTTTCTATTTATTCAAGGGCTAACCAGAGGACACTGCCTTGGCATGGTGACCAGAGTTGACAGTGTTACCCACAAGTACTTTCATAGAGATGATAAGGCTAGGTCGTGATGAGACCCCCTTTCCCTTGGTCATGCAACCTGTTGACCGCCTATTCAGCCAGGGGTCAACTCACGTGCCGTGAAGATGCATCACCAGATGCATATTTGATGAAGACAGTTATGGTTCTACTTGGGTATCTGATTACCCAGCACAAATTTTTGTAAACGAAATTTC
>CBVK0100031036.1:0-12400 GCA_900067695.1 Picea abies | reverse complement strand
AGCTGCAGCAGCAGCAAGTTCTCAGTTTTGGCTTGAATATCTCTTGGCTAAGGTTTGGAACATCTGATCAGTCTTTTGTGATTCACTATCCTTGGGGATTGATGCGCTACTCTTTGTTTGGCTAGCTAGCCGGTTTGCTTCCGGAGGAATTCTCAGTCAAGGTTAAGGTGCTCGGAGGGAGGCTTCGGCCTATGGTTGGGTGACGAAGGTATCGTAAATGGTAAAATGAGCACACCATCTTCTATATTCTAACAAGGATTTTGGTTGAAGAATATGGAGGAAACAAAGGACGAGCAAACGCAGGACTCATTGTGTACATTATAGTTACCAAACAACACAACAATCTCACTAGAATCTACCAAAACTCGACGCGTGTTGGGCTCACAATGGACGAACAGTCAACTTAACTCACAAATAGTCCCCATTAGTGTACAAAAAGAGAACATTACATCACAAGAAATCCTAGGTGAAGGAATTCTCTGGATTTTTCGTTGTTGCCCATGAAAGAAGACGTCGTGGGGAATCCATTGGAGGGGCGCTAGGTGGAGGTAGAGGAATTAGAGGGATTCAAACACCCAAAAAAAAAATATAACACCTTAACTATGCAAACACCTAGGAAACATTAAAAGGCAGTAGATTTGCATTATTGAATTCGATCGGCAATAGCAATCTCCTTCATTGGGAAAATAAGCAAGCTTAATTCCATTTTATTGCAAGAAGAAGACATTGAAGGTCGAGAATCTAGGCTATTTCATTCCTAGAGGACAATAGAGGTTGTGCTTTTGCAGATTGCGAACATTAATTGATGTAAAAGGTGAAATGATGTACTTGCAATCTTTGTAATGGATTGGATTGTCAATTGAAGCGGACCCAAAGACATATCCCATAGGAGTGAACTATGTTTTCAATTTGTTGAGTTCTTCTTGTGTTATTTCAATTCCGGTTTTTTTTCTAAATTTCAATTTTTAAATGTTAATTTTTAACTAAGCCAAGTTTTCACAAAATTGTGGGAAATTGAGAAGCATGTTAATAGAATCTAAATTAGTGGTTTAAAACGAAGCCTTTAGCACTAATTTCGTATTATTGTCGGTAGTATTTCCACCTCATGAGTCATTACTCCTCGTAGCCTATAGAATAGCAATGTGATTTCAACAATTTCTTGAAGTGGTCCTGTTGACCGCTGGTTTAGCACAGAGGTCAACTCATTATCATGAAGCATAAGGGCGACAACAGGTCCCACTTTGCCACCATGGGCTTCTTGTCGAACCATATATCAAAGATGTCCAAACATTTTAAAACTAGCAAAAGAAATCATGTGCTTCTTTTATTTTATGCATGCTTAAATATACTTCTAAATGTTTCAACCAACGATTGAGTCCTTCGTCATCAACTTGACCAGCATATGACGATATTTCAAGATTTGCTTCAACCTTGAATAAATTTCTAGAAGATAAAGGAAAAGAGACAATATTACCCAAGTCCCCATCCTTCTCACCCTTGGATTGGTTAGCTATTTCATCTTTGTTCGCAAGCCTCGTTGGATGTCCCTCTTCATCCTTCATTAGCAAAACCTGTGTGACCATTTCGATCAATGCAACAAGGCTATGTTCCAACCCAGTAGTCTTGTATTTAGAGTATTCCTTATACATTCTTCATTAGAGATTCTCTCCATTATTGGCAATCTACTTCTTTCTAGACCTTGTAGCAATGGTTCTCCACTCTTATGGCATGCACTATAGGTTTTTACCATACATGTTGGTCACCAAGTTTTCTCAAACTTTGGGCTCTAATCCTAATATGATCGTGTAATAAATCAACATATGGCCAACTCAATTCACCAACATAGACCTTAAATTAAGTTATAAGTATAAAAATTGATCCTCCTTTGATTATTTTCTACTATAAGTTAGTTATTGACTATAACTTCAAAATGAAAATATTCAATGCAAGAAAAACAATCACAAAAGGTAAAACATAGAAATAACCATGGAATATAGTGTGGGAAGAATCTAGCTCAAAATGGCTTGTTCAACTCTTTTATTATTTATTCCAAGGAAATACAAGAAGAGAAATACAATCTTTGTTGAGACTCTATGTATTTTTAATCACTATGTGATAGATTCCATCACTGGGAACTAGTGGCCTAAGTCACTCTTCTCATACTTAGATTTCATGCACACAGTTCTGGCCTTTGAGTGGTCTCCTTCTCTGCAAACAAACCTATATGTTGCCTTTTTGTCCTTGCAATCTTGGTACAATCCTTTGTTGTTAGGTTCCCTTTGTCAAAAAATTATTTTCCTCTCTCGAGCTAACTAATCCAATGTCATAAACAATAGTTAATATACGCAAAAATATCCAACAAGGAAATGAAAGATACCAATGTAATGAAGGATAGTTCATTAACGCTCTGATACCAATGTAATGAACAATATTTCATTAGAGCTATGATACCAATGTTATGATCCAACGCCTTAAAAAGGATAAAAGGTCAATGAATACAGTCCACTTGGAGGGGGAAACCACCTTTTATAATATATCCACTTCATAATACAATATGAGATGAGATATGATGCTCCTAAGACTATGTCTCCTTGGTATATATATAGGAGACAAAGGGTACAATTATAATGAAAGAGTACCATGAAGAATTCTAGCCGACATACAATTATAATACTATAAATGTAATAATTTAATATATAGGGATTAATAGGGGGTTTTACACATAAAATGGGGCTTTGTCTAGGTCTTAACATGCCCCTCCCATTCAAACAAGTGTTGTCCTCAATATTTGACTAATTGTGGGTGTTTATGCATGAAGAACTCATCTTCCCATGTTGTCTATTCCACTAGTACGTTCTTCCACTTGACGAGGTACTCCATGATTGCTTGATTTCCCAGATGCTTAATCATTTTTTCAAAATATTATTCCTAGTTCTAGTATGATTTTCCATTGTTCATTAATCTCTGGTAAAATTGTTTGGACTAAGCCCTTGTTTCTAATTACCTTCTTTAAGCAAGAAACATAGAATACTGGAAGTACACATGAAGATGGAGGGAACTCCAATTTGTAATCCATACTTCCAATCCTTTGCAAAACCTTATAGGGGCCATAATATTTGAGTACTAATTTAGTGTCATTATTTTGTTTCTTGAGGGACATATGTTTATATGGTTGTAGCCTCATAAATACCCAATCCCCCACTTCAAATTTTCTTTCACTACGATGTTGATATGCTTGTTGTTTCATCCTATTTTGTGCCATAACCAAGTTGTCATTCAATAGTTTGAGAACCTCTTGTTGTTTCCCTGTGTGGTCCTCCACTACTTGAACCTTTGTATTCCATTTCAAGGGTGATGTAATGGATGGAGAATGATATCCATAAAGTGCCAGAACGGGGATATTTTTTATGAAGTATGGAAGGATGTGTTGTACCACCATTCCACCAAGGAAAACCACTTGACCCATTATGTTTGTTTATAGTATGAAAAACAACAAAGATATTCTTCTAGGAATTTATTCACAATCTCAGTTTTCCCATCGGATTGAGAGTGGTAAGATGAGTTGTGAGCCAATTGAGTACCCAAAAAAGAAAATAATTCAATCCAAATTCTTTTAGTGAAAATTGGATCTCTATCACTTACAATAATATTAGGAACTCCATGTAGATTTTAATTGTTTCCATGAATTTTGGGGCTATTGTACTTGCTTTAAAAAGATGAGAAAGAGAGCAAAAATGGGCATACTTTGGTAATCAATCCGCTACTACCATGATGACAGTTTTTCCTTTGAATTCGGGTAAACCTATAATAAAATCCATTGAAACTTCTTCCCAACGTCGACTTGGTATAGCTAATGATTGTAGGAGACGTGGCGTCTTTATTATTTCTCCCTTATTCTATTGGAAAACTAAACATTCATACACAAACTTTTGAACATCAGTTCTAAGACCTTCCCATAAAAAATCATTCTTGATCTTGTGGTATGTTTTCAAGAATGTTGAATGTCCTCCTATAAGAGAAGTGTGCAATTCCAAAAGGACCTTCTATTTGAGTTGGGAATTCTTACATAAATATAAGCGATCATATACCATAGCAAAGTATTCTTCCATACGAAATTATCTAATGAACTAGGGTCCTCATGTAGTTGTTGAATGATCTTGCATACTTCTTTATGTTGCTTCCATTATATCATTGCTTCTTCCACCCAATCATATTGTGGAATAGAAATAGCACATAATGAACCTTTTATTTTTTCTTCTTTCCTTGAAAGGGCATCTGCCACAACATTATGTTTTCCTTTCTTTTAGATAATTTCAAAGTCATAACCTAGCATCTTTGTGACCCATTTTTGTTTCTAGTCTGAAGATAATCATTGCTCCAAGAAGTAATTCAAACTGTCATGAAATGTTTTTACTTTGAAGTGTTTTCCTATTAGGTAAGGGCGTCATTTATGAATTGCATGTAGTATGGCCAACATTTATTTTTCATAAATGGGTTTGACTGATTTTTCCCTTTAAGATGGTTGTTTTCAAAGGCATGGGACCTTCCTTCTTACATTAAAACCGCACCAATTCCATGGCCTGAGACATCACACTCGACAATAAAAAAAATTGTAAAGTTTGATGTTGCTAGGACGACAGTAGTATAGATAGCATCCTTAAGTTTTTCAAAAGATTTGATTGCTTTTTTTGTCCAAGAAATGTTGGACCCGGTGCTATGGTGTTGGCATTGATGTCAAAAAAGGTCAATATGGTCAATGTTGGACATGATGTTATGGTGTTGGCATTAATCTCGTGTTATGGTGTTATCATTGATGTAAAAAAGGGGAGAATGTTGGACATGGTGTTATGGAGTTGGCATTGATGTCAAAGAGGGTTAATATGGCCATAATTATCAATAATTAATATGGTATTATCATTCAGACAAGCCCATGCATTATCTAAATCTCATTGAGCAGTTGTTTTCCTCTCCCCAAGACCATAACTTGGTTAAACACGTGTAATCTTGATTAATTTCCATGTATTCATAATGTCCCAACAAGATTTTATGTTGAAATCTGTTATCGACATCCATTCACAAAAAAAGCAATTGATCAAATAAAGAGGGACAGAATCACCAAGCTTGTTGTGTTGCCTCTATATCAATGGAAGACATACTTAAACCTTCCTTGGAACATTATGTGCATCATCATAATCACATGCAGAGGGAGGTCAATTAAACTCATCACTAATCAAGGAATAATCAAATTATTCATTGGTTTCTCGGGCCAAGACTTTCCTAAGGAAGTTATGGATTTAAATTCAAGGCAAAATGTAGGACTATCCACAACCTCATTACTAAATAATTGAGACTATAAAAATGCACTCTCCCCGAGCTGCAAACAAGCTAATAGAAGCGATCGGAAACGATAGAATAAGATCAAAGTTTATAGTGGTGGTCAAATTGGACGATGATGATCAAGTGTAAGCAGATCGGACGACTCAAATTTATTTTCGCATTTGAAAACGCATGAAAGTTAATGGAAGAGGGCATACACGAAAGTATATTGTGCTAAATTTAACTATCCACATGTTAGCATTAAGTTTCAACGTGTTTTGTCTTGGGAATAATTCGAGTCCATTTTTCAAATGCGAAATTCATGTGGACCATCCACTCAACGGATGATTAAATTTGAATCGTCGATTTGATTGGAGCTTAGATAAGCCGGGACCATCCACTAAACACTTGATCAAGTTCAAACCGTCGATTTGATTAGCTCCCAGGTAAGCATTGTTTTCACTCGCTCTAGGTCACAGGTCAAGGTCATATGGTAAATATGAAGTTGTGATGAGGTAAAGTGCTAACTGGGATAACTCATGGTTATATGGGGTGGTCACTTGCTGAATTAAAGAAGTGCCTTCGGGCTAGTGTTTAGAACAAACCTTGCGCCTTTTTTGTTCAAGGCATTGAGTACTTTTTCTGAGGTTTTTCTATGCTATATTGATATTTGGTTCTTAACAGTTTCAGCTTTCAAGCAAAAAAACGGACCTAAATCCGGCAAAATTTCCAGGGGTAGTCTGAGTTTCGCATGGATCAAAGTTCCATGCATTTCAAAACTTTACCTCAAGGGTTTTGCCCCATTTTAAACCAACCCAGATGCTCAAAAAATCGATCACAGTTCTGGATTGATCGGAAATTTAAAAGCAAGCCACCGGAAAACCTGTCAGAGAAGTAACTCGGGAGGGAAGATTGCTCCCGAGTTAGCCCACTCCATTTCCGACCTTCTGATCTTTCAAGAAGATGTTTCTTAAGAATTAATGCGATTTGAACAGCGCTCTTCCTTTTCTGAACTCTTCATAATCCCAGGTGCTCAAAAGTTTTCTTCCCGTTCTATGCTTACCGAGTCAATATTGGGGTGTCCTTTAACAATAAAACATCCAGAAGCTTTTGTATCAGAAAATCACGAATCACATTCCATGAACTTGTCACTTGTATTTTGTAACCATTCAGATCCAGTTTGGCAACATTCTTCATCGACTGCAAATGATAATGTTCTTATATGGTTTGCCACTACCCTATAAGCCATCTCAATTTTATCTCCATCATCTACCCCAACTTTACTAGAGTAAGATTGGGCTCCTTATTCCTGTTGCACTGCTTCAAACACATTATACAGGTATGAAAATATTTGTCGCCTAATATTTGGAGATTTGAGGTTAGCTGTTCAAATCCCATTCCTGTCTGAACATGTTTTGCTTGTAAATTCTTCAGAGAGCCATCACTTTCCTCCCTATTGAACTGAATGAAGAAAATGTTCCAGATTTCAATGCATGTAGGATCATCATTATTGATTAGAGAAGTTGTGTCACGATTTCCAAGTCTATCAAAGTGAATTTCAGAACATGGCCCACAAGATCCGGTACCACCCATTTCCCAAGAGTTATCTCTACTTCGATATCAGCGAGTAGTCCCGACTTTTCATCACCACCAAAATAATTTGCATATTAAGAGGTCTGTGGGTAGCTTGTAAACCTCTGTCAGCAACCCCCAAGCCCACCCAATGGCTTCACGTTTGAATAATCGTTAAAAGACCAGTTGCCAAGCATCTCAAAGAACGTACGATGGTATCTATCTTTGCGTACATCATCAAGATCATTATGCTTGCCTCCTGCACGGATACATTTGTGTGTTGCAGGCCCGCGGGTTGTTCCATGATGGTGTTTATAAAACGGTTGCAAAGTGAAGTTTGCTGAGGGCCCCGGTGGATTTGAATATGTCATCGCAAATTGCAAAGTCTAATTTTGAAGACATTCATAAAAAATTCCCTTAACCTCCGCCAAGGGCTTCGCAGCCATCACAAAGATCCAACCTTTATATGTAATGCGAAGTGCTGACAGAATTTCACATGGAAGTTTTTTAACAAACGCTGAGGACTTCGCAGGATAAACAAAAAGTTTCATTTCTAAACATTCGCTAGGGTTTTCGCACTTATCACAAAAATCGATCTTTTGGATTAATGCGATGCATTCGCATGAATTAAAGAGAGAAGGTCAAACCACACCGACATTGTTCGCAATTTTCATAGAATACATTTCATAAAGGTCTACAAAATGATAACAAAGGTTTGAACAGGTGGAGACACTTTGCCGTTTTCACAAAAAGACATTTAATCACCTTGGCCGAAGTTGTTCTCATGCTTTAACAGGAATGGTTCTCTCCGAAAGCTGATCGCGAGTTGGTGAAAGAATGATCATTTTGAATTATGCGGAGTGCTCACCAATATACAAAAGAGAGGTCTTCAAATAATGCCTAAAGTTTCGCAATTGTTTAGGAAATGTGTAATTGTATGAGCATTTGAGAAGTCTTCACAAGTCATAAGAAGAAGAAAAAAAATCGTTTTGTTTTGTGAACTGTGTTTCGCAATTGTTTAGGAAATATATAATTGTATGAGCATCTGAGAAGTCTTCACAAGTCAGAAGAAGAAAAAAAATCGTTTTGTTTTGTGAACTGTGAAGTATTTGCAAGGTAGCTTAGCACTTCCAGTGCACTGCATATTCTAAATTTGTCACCCAAAAAACTCGCAAAAAACTCGCAAGTTTTCAACAATTGCTCTGGAACCAATTATTTATGCCAGCGTTGTCTAAACATCCTATTTTTTTAACTTTAAACAACCTACTTTTTTAACTTTTTCACAGGAATCCAACAAAACAGATCTTGGTGAAATCACCATTTTCTGTTGTTTAAATTGCATTTTTGAATGCATAAATGGATTTAGCACTTTGAAAAACCCTCAGGGCACTCTAATTATACAGAATCAATCACTCAAATCCGATGTTCCAACAATTTTTGGCCGGATTTCAGTGAAAATTGATCGGAAAATATGCCCGTAAAAACTCCGAAAAGTCGAATGTTTAGACTACCCGGAAAACATCTAGATATTACATGAATAGAATCTGCTGGGTCTACTTCCTATCATTCTTGGCTGCATTGTGATGTGTCAAGGCATATTCCATTGCAAAGTTCCTTGAGAAGGAATTGCACAGATTCTGGCCAATTTTCCTTAACACAGTGCATCAAAGCCTGAGCTTGTCGATCATCATCAGAATCAGAGTCTCAGTCATCATATCCTCCCATTCCATCATTTGCATTTTCTACAGCTGTGGTATAACCCATGAAAAATATATTTCCTGTTGTACAAGTGTGAAAGGTTTGAATGGTTTAGAGGGCATAATATCAAACAAAAACTGGTCACAATTCCCACAGGTAAGTGCACCCAACATAATGTTCTTATTATCATCATGAACCTTGACGAGAACTTTCTCACTTTCATTTGCATTTTGAATCTTACCCAGGACTGCCGAAGAGAAATGAAGACCTTTACCATCTCCAGGATCAGAAGTTAGAACCTCCCCTGGTTTTTCTTCCACACCCCAAAGCTCCATTTTCATGTATCGAATTCATTGCAAAAGGTGATATTGCAAAGCAAAGCTTGATGGAAAAAATCACAAAATAAACAAACACTAAACCCTCGTAAGGATGGGGAAGATGCATTCTTTTTCGAAAATTTGAAAAACATATCTCAAGTTTCAAAAAGAGGACTTTTTCATGAGCTGTGAAGGCCTGTAACTTTCACATCCAACCTCCAATTGGTGAAAGGTTTTTTTCAATTTTGCAGTTCATAGAGGAGAGAACAGGAGGCTTTCAAACGACTGGTTGTGTGCTTAGTTTCAGGGATGATTTTCTCTCTTTTATAACCTGTGGAGTTCCAACTGTCTCGCTAGCAAGAAGACCTTCACTGCAAGATTTTATACTTTGGGCCTCGGAATTGGATTCTAACAATTGCGTTAAGTTTGCAATCCCAAAAAACTTATAGGAGAGAGGTTCTGGAGGTCAAAACCTCATTTTTTCCAACACCGAAATTTTCACGCAAAGGCATTTTTAAATAAAGTCCTGGTCCCACTCGGAATGATACTCTGCCCGAATTGAATTCTGTCAACTCGTCTAACATCTCTGCTGTATAGGCTTCTAAGACACCAACTGAAACCGACATGATTCATCGACAACTAAGAGATTTTAATCCACGAAACATTACACTGACATCCGGAGCAACTTATACCAAGCACTTGGTGAAAGTGCCAGGTATTGTCAAAACCTAAGTCACCAGACACGTGGACACGGGACACAGAGGACACGAAAATACGAGTGTCGGACACGGGCACGGCGACCCCCGGAAACAGGACACGTTATATATATATATTAAAAAAAAAATATATATATATATATATATGAATTACACATACAAAATTAATAAAATTGTAAACATTTAAATTTTACATGAATGATGATGATGATACATATTACAAATTCATTATTCAATCTTTCATCATACAATGATACAACTAGGTACTAAGTTCTAACTTCCAAGTTCTAACATAAATCATGAATCATGAATCATGATCATTGATAATTGATAGATATTAAAAATTAAAATCATAGCTTAACCTTGCTTATTGAAAAATCAACAGGTTGTGCCCTTTCCATCATGATGTAGGCCTTGGAAGGCCCATGATGTCACCTAGGTCATCCATGACGTCACCCAGTGTTTTGGATGTTTTCGAGGCAGTTGTGTGCCAAGTAGCACGTGTGGTAGGTTCCTGAGGCCCAAGGAGGCCTAACGTTTTGCTCCAAGAGGCCAACGTTGCCCAAAAAGGGCCTAATGTCAACCTAAAAGGGCATGACATCACCTTTACAGCTTATTTTAGGGTTTAATTATGACATTTAATCTAAGTCACCAGACACATGGACACAGGACACGGAGGACACGTTATATATATATATATATATATATATATATATTAACTTATGAATTACACATACAAAATTAATAAAATTGTAAACATTTAAATTTGAAACACACAAGAAATCCAAACCATAAACTGCAGTTTTCTCATTAAGTCATCAAAATCAAAATGTGTTACATAGACACCAACTCCTGAGTCACTGCTACAGGCTACAGCCTATAGCCACAGGCTACTATAGGTGGGAATGCCAGTGGAAAATACAAAATAAGGTAGAACAAGATACTAGAACCGTAGATGGAAGAATCCCATAGCACAAGACTGTCACTGGTCACTGGTCAGTAGTACTAGTCATCTTGCTCCATGTCATACTCATCATCATCAAAACCAACATCGTCGCCACTGCTCTCTCCTCCAATCTCCGGCTACTCTGCATGATCATCCAATCCAATCTGTGGAACTGGATTTGCTGCTATGGAGGATGACCCCTCAAGTGGAATATCATCCTCAAAAGTGACCGGCTCTAGCACTGGGTCATTAAGATCCATGTTGGCCAATGCCAACTCAACAGTGTCGTCCAAACCCATATCATCAGGAAAGACATCCCACATCTTTGTCTTTCCCTTCAACCACTCCTCCCTCTGCCTATAAATAAGATGGAGGTTGGTGTGCACATACACCATTGACTCTGCCTTGGACTGCTCAAGCCTGCTCTTCTTCAAATTCTACAAATTCCCATATGTGCTCCAATTCCTCTCACAACAAGAGGATGAAGTAACCTGAGAAAGGATCCTCATGGCTAACTCTTGTAGAGGAGGGCATGCTGCCCCATGAGTTGCCCACCAAGCATGGGGCTTCTTAGCCCCCCTGTCTCTGAGCACATCATAGCTAGAAAATCTCCCACTGGTAGTGGAAAAATCTATAAAGCCTACCTCCACCTCATCAAAGAACGCTCTATCCTGATATATCCGTCTAAATGCTTCCTTCCTCCCTTCTGAAAGCTCATGATCCATGTGAGGCAGGAATCTGCGTGAAGTCCCACCACTGAGCCACTCACTGCTGTAGTATTTGGGATTCAATGAGTGAGCCAAGCAATGCAAATGTGTGCAGTTCTTATTCCACCTGTTGATAAGAATATCCTGTATGGTGGTGAAAAAGATCTCTGCCGATGTCCCATACTCAGGGGACTCATTCTATAAAATAATGGTCCTCATGGACTCAATCATGGAATCCCACCCCTCATAAAGGAATCCCACCCCTCATAAACCTCTCCTAGGATGGGCTTGTCTGTGTCTGCAAATCGTAACAAAGAGATGATAAGCTCCATGATCTTAATGGTAAGATCTACCCTCTCCCACCAAGCATCATCTAACACTGTATCCTTGACCTTTTTTGAAGAAGCTTAATCCGTCTTTCTCCAAAAAGACCAAAACTCTGAAATAACCATGGACCCAAGAGCAGCCTTGACCTCCCTCAACCTCTTAAGCATGATGAATGATGAGGCAAACCGTGTATCTGCAACCTTCAACAATGATAGTTGTGTGTACTTCTTATAGATTGTGAGGGCATTGGTATGGTTTTGTACAAAATTGCGGACGTGCATCCTCAATAAGACTTCTGATCCATGTCACATCCGAAACAATGGATTTAAGTGCTAAATTCAAGGAATGAACAATGCAAGGTGTCCAAAATATTTGTGGATATTTAGCTTCCACAACCATACTAGCAGCCTTGCAAACTGGTGCATTATCTGTAATAATTTGCACACAAGAATCAACACCTACATCTTCAATAACTGTAACGAACAACTCACCCATATAGTGTGCATCCTTGTATTTTCCAAGAGCATCCACCGCTTTCAAGAAAACTGGTCCATTCAAGGAAGACACTATGAAGTTGATGAGTGGATGGCGTGATGCATCTGTCCATCCATCTCAAACGATACTAACACCAGATGAGGGCCAAGTTGCTTTAATAGGCTCTAGCATTTTCTCCACCTGCCTCTTTTCCTTAACCAACAATGTGGTTCTTAGCCTCTCTGAACCAGGAGGCACGTACCCTGCTGGAGCCCCTTGAGTTAGACATCGACACATCTCAATAAACAAAGGAGACCGTGCAACATT
>CBVK0100031028.1:0-25655 GCA_900067695.1 Picea abies | reverse complement strand
TTAACTCTAATATCTCTCTTCTAAGATCAAAACTCATTAACTCTAATATCAAATGTTAAAAAGATATGTAACTAAAACACAACATGAATTAATTAATCAATAAAATAAAACATGTACACTTATTTAACATTGTGGAGAAAACATTTAAAACATTTCATCACAACAATTTTGCGAGTACAAAGAATACAAGTGGCATCCCATCTCACCCTATCTCCCATTGAATATAATGCATGCGACTTCCTTTTCGTTTTATACTATGTAATTTTTTCTAGCATGTTAAGTCCATGAAATAAACTAAACTCATAAGTTACTCATTTCCTTAATTTAATTACAAACTTTGTTAAGTCCATGAAATAAACTAAATTCTTATGTTTCTCATTTGGTTAATTACATGTTAAGTTTATGAAATAAACTAAACTCATATGTTATTCATTTCCTTAATTACAAACTTTGTTAAGCCCATGAAATAAACTAGACTTGTATGTTTCTCATTTGGTTAATTACAAGAAAGTTTGCAGTGTTCTTATAGGTGACTTTCCAAGTTTCAATAGATTAAATTGTTATTTACAATATAATTGTGTTTCTAAAAAAAGGTAAAACAACATTTATAATAATATAAAAACTTGAAGAGACCAACTTTAAGGTATAAGAATTTTAATTTTAATAAAATTAAGGTTAAATTTAAAGATAAAAATAAAAAAATTATAAAAAACCATGAAATTTTATTAGTGATTTTTTAAAATTTTTATTGATACCTATATTAAGATTTAAGAATCATAATTTTAATATAAAGTTACCTTAAGGTTTCATTGGTGACTCTATTAAAATATAAGAATCTTAATTCTAATATAAAGTTCATAATCTTAATATAAAATTAGCATAAAGTTTTATTGGTAACATTATTAAAATGTAAGAATCCTAATCCTAATATAAAGTTATCATTAGTGACTCTATTAAAATGTAAGAATCCCAATGACTCTATTAAGATGTAAGAATCCTAGGGTTTTAAATCTCATATTATATTGAAAAAAAACAAAAAGAAAAACCTTATGAAAACCATAAAGTTTCATTATTAACTTTATTTTAACTTTTTATTAATTATTAATTAATTATTATTTTTTTTACAACCTCTTATCATTTATTTGCCACTTTATAATAACATAGAGTGCCAACTTTATAATAATTAAAAAAGAATTTACCATCTTGAGATTGATTTATTTATCAACCCTTTTACAATTTTAAGGTTTGATCAATGTAGTCTTTTAGGCCTATCCCCAAAATGATAGGGTTGGTAATTTTTTTTTAATTAATCATCATATATTAGTGAATTCTGTATTTTTTTTTTCTTGATCTCATACGACAAATGTGCATTAATTTTTTCACGTCTATTTAGGTCGAATTTAAATCCAAATCTCAGCTCTGGTAAAGAAAGACGTGCATTAATTTCACTAATACAATCCCATTTAGATCGAGTGTGAATCTAAATCTCATTTCTGATAAAGAAAAACATGAGCAATATTAAGACAAATGTAAAAGTACAAAGCATGAGCACACACGTATTGTTGTAAATTTCAATCCTTCTACAAAGATGGCCAAGGTTACATACATGAGCCATGTTAATTCTTTCTTGACTGGTACGAATGCTTTCAACGCAAAGTTGGGTTCAATATAGCCTCCACTAAACGTTTATGGAAAATTACATTTTCATTAATAGTTGACAACAGCAAAATGCAGCTCATAGTGTTCTGTGAAATCCAACTTTATTGAAGACAACTCCCAAATCCGAAATACAAATTTATGCAAGGCAATTTCCAAATCCTCTCAGAAATAAATGAATGAAGTCAGTCCACACTGGGGTCATAATGTATCCTTCCAGAAAGGAAATAAGTGAACGAAGTTCAATAGTACTGGAAGCAAAACCCTAGAGTGCCTGCCTATTGAATAGACTGCAGTTTTCACTTCTACACAATGCTAACTATTATATTGATTAATCCCAATCCCACAATCAGCACACTGCTCATGCTGAAGCTCATCATCGATCCTGCGCCGGAAGAGCCAGTTGGCTTCACATGGCTACCCGATGGAGAGTGTACCCCACCAGTAGTTGTCGCAGTTGGAGGAAGAGCTGTTGAGGTGACAGGCGCCTTAGACGGAGGAAGAACCCCGCCAGTAGTGGCCGGAGGAAGAGCCCCGCCAGTAGTGGCCGGAGGAAGAGCCGGCGAAACAACAGAACTGGCGGGCGACAAAGCCTTACTTGTAACCGCTGGACTTGGAGAGAACTGGCGGGCGACAAAGCCTTACTTGTAACCGCTGGACTTGGAGATGAAGTGGCGGGCAGAGGAGCCGCAACAGGGCTGGAAACTGAAACCAATAAAAAACCACACTTTAATTATCCTCCTCGTTCGAATTAGCGGGCAATGAAAATTGCACTGTTTGCTAATATATCATATTTCGCCATATAATGTGTATGATAATAACAATAACGAGATGTTAATATATAAAAAAATTGGCGTAGAAAAGTTCGTACCTGGAGTAGCGACTGGAGCACCTGCGCCTCTTGCTGAACAAAATCAAGCAGCAATTACAATTAGCAATTAGATTTTTTCAACATGACGGTTGTAAGAGTGTAAGCACATTATTTGACAGATTGATTGGTTCTGTTTTGGTTTTTTTGACGGTCAGTTGTAAGTATTGACAGTGTTTGACAGGTAAAATGCTTCATAATGGATATTTTGCCTATCAAATTTCATACTATTTAACCCATTCGCATTACGACAAATACTGTATATATTCTAAACAAAACTGGGTGGGAAATTCGAGACCATCCCTACTAGACTGTGTTTGGGCCATGCTTAAAATTGACAACCAATATAGCTTAAAAGAATATAATATATAAAATCAAAACTTTAATGAAAACCAGTGTACCTGTAACCTAACCTAATCCTATCCTACCCTAGAAGAAATATGTTATATAAAATGGAAGCTTAATTTACCAGCTGATAATTTGCACTGGGAGAGAAGCGGACTAGAAACTTGGCAGGCGCCTGGCAGAGTGAGAGCCCGAGTTTGGTTGAGAGGGAGAGGAATGTTGTTGACAGGAAAGCCTAGGAGATAGCTGGAGCCGCCGCTGGTAAATAGCGGGCAGAGACAGATGGCGCTGTTGTTGGCGACGGAGGTAACGGCGCTGCAGCAGCTCTGTGTTGGAGAAACGCTCGTCGAAGGGGTGCTGGGTCCAACCAAGAAGTTTATGCACGGCGCCAAAGACGCCAGAGAAGCACTACATGACGAAGGAGAAGCAGGAGGAGAAGCTAACTGAGCTTCCACCATGATGATGATGCCTGTATTCCCCCCTGCTGCTATGGCGACGAGTACCAGTGCCAATGCCAGGACGTTCGCCATTGTATGAACTGTAATTAATTTTAATCCCCGGCAAAGCCGAAAAAATACACAACTGGGATATGTTAATTCTGAGAGAAATTTCTACACATACACACAGAAGGAAGCAAAAAAAATTAGTAAAAGCAGGGGCTACTGGGCGTTTGAGAGGAGAAGCATGGAAGGCTTCTTTATAAAGACAAATGACGAATGCCAATACACGGACGGAAAAAAAAAGGCAGCGACTGATAGATAGAGTATTGGTGGTAATTTGTTCACCCAACTTCCTACTAGATCGTCCAACTCCACCGGCTGTTAGCATTTCAAGGGCAGTTTACCAATTATTTGAATATTCCATCGTCGGCTATCTGTATCTGTGTTCGCTCGGTTCTTCACAAACCCTTTCCTATAAATATTTCCTAGGCCAGTAAATTGTCTGTCCGCATCCAACTGCCCATCCAAAATATATTTTATAAATCATGTTCTATTGGATCAGAAAGTTGGAAAGTCCGCCGAGAAAAGAGAAAAGCTAAAACGCTAATAGGCTCATAACAGTATAAAAATAAGGTACACCACTCAACCATGGTGCACGATAAATCGAGGGTCCACGTTCGCTCCATGATTCGTCGTACAAAAAGATGTCCAACTGTAATCGAAATGGTGTTGTATGAACGTTCTATGTTTTAGTATTGTTTATTGGAATTTGGAGATGTATAATTTTCTGTTATTATAAATGAATTATAAATGAATTTTGTATGTTGAAAAATTTCTATTATATGTTGAGTATATAGATTTAATCATTCAAATTTACATATTTAATAATTTTTCACTTAATAAAATTTTGTCTATTTTATTTATTATATTAAATTATTATTTTTTAATAAATTCTCATACTTAATTAATTATTAAAATATATTATAATATATATTAATATTTATATATAACTAAAAATTAACTCATTTGATCTTGATGTTAGACATACTTCATTAATCTTGATGTTTAACTTCTTTCATTGATTCAACTCTCATGTTCATGTTCTTTGAAAATACCACCAACTTATTCATCCATACAAAATTTTCTTCTTTTTATTTAAAGTTAAATGAAATCATACATTGTTGTCTCCTTAAAAATAACATTAACTTATTAACTTTGATGTAAACTCCTTTCGAATCCCTTGCACACTGCAATCGTGTTAAACATTACATTGCTCTTCAACTTTCCACAATTAGAATCATGTGCATTACATCGTTCTTTTAACTTTCCATAATTAGATCATAAGTAATATGTGCCAATTCAACTTTCCACTATTACATCATAAGTAATGTGTGCTAATTACACTTTACCTTATTGGTATATCAACATGTCTTTAGTGTCACGTCGTTGTCTTTTTAGCTTTCAATTAACATTGAAAAAGAGCATAGTATTATACGTCATGCTTAAATTTAAAAGGAAATACTTAAAAAATACAACTAAACCTAACTATTGTATATGTAGAAGAATAAAATCAAAACATCTACACAATTTAAATATGATCAGAATATCCATAAAATCTAAATATATTTATCTTTTGATGTGCTGATTTTGGAGTAGTTTTGTGTCTTTAATTTATAAATATAAACAAAATATTTATAAAATTTAAAGATACTTATCTTTTGATGTGGCGATTTTGGTGTAGTTTTATGTTTTTTTTTGGTTAGTTTTCCTTTTATGAAAAGGAATTTGTAATTTACATGACCATTTGGGGCCATCTTTGAGTAGGTGGCACAAGTAGAATAATACATATATTAAATGGAGAACATTGCATTACTGTAAGGATGGATGAGTTTGTGCATTACTACACTAATGTATTTCATATCCTATCTTAAAAAATGGGTGATCAATGAAACTTAATGGCACAAGATTCTTAAAATTCAATGTTCTATGCTTTTACATCCAAATCCAAATTGAAATGGAGTTCTTGTGAGGTATTCACGTCTATAATTGGGGTATACTCATATGGTGTGTTAAAGTTATGTAGTCAAGATTCATACGGTGTGTGTTAATTTTATGTAGTTAAGATTATGGAAAATTTTCAGCACAAGGGTAAGAAAGTGTTTTGCATTGAGAATTAGTGGCATCAATATAAGAGTAAAGGCATCCCTAACCAAGGGTAGGGATTTGAGAAATGACCCCAAACCTTAGACTAATCAAGTGAAACCATCTAGAAATAAGAGTTGGAAATTTTAAAATATGACATGGATAAATGGTGCAATTTCTACAAGAGAAAATAACACAATGATGATTATTGTCATTTCAGACTAGAATTCTTGGTTGAAATGGAACTCTCTAAATATGGACCATCCCACACACTAAAAAATATTATGGGTGGATAAGAAATGTAAAACCAAGAATTAATATTGCCATCATACAAATCCATTTCAAGGAATCCAAGGGCCTAAAGAAGAGGAGTGCTTCTTCCATTCCCATATGTGGGTGATGGGGACTCCTCTAGATTTCAGTTTTGACAATGGCATTGCAATGAAACTAATCTCAACAAAACTTGTCAAGAAGATGGAGCTAGAAATAATGACTCACCCTCATCACTACACCACCACAATGTGTCTTATCATACAACATCAAGCCCTTTAAAGACAAGGTATTGTGTGATGTGTCCCTACTTGATGTATGTGATGTTTTTCTTTGAAAACTTATAATGGAAGCATCATGGTGTTTATCAATGTAGGCCCCATAGTGTCATTATCATGCTAGGAGATCAAATATATATTATACCATAGGTATCCCCAACTAATATGGTCTCTCTCATCACTACTGAGAAATGCAGTGAGTTAATCTCTCAAACAAGTAGGTTTTCCCTCTTTATGGTCCGTTAAAAAAGAATCAGGGAGATAATTGCAACCACCAAGGAATCTAAAAAAGGCCCTCGATGTAGCAAATATAAGTATATTAGTTGGTGGAGGAATATAAAGACATATTTACCTCCCCCATAGTAGTATCTTTGCATTGCCAATTAAATCACGCAATTTTTTTGACATTGGGAACCCCTATACCTAGTGGTCACATGTATCATCACTCTTTTTTGGAAAATGAGGAAATGAAATGCTAATTCAAGAGCTAATATAGAAGTTCCATATTCGATCAAGCTTCTCACCTTGTAGTATCTTGTTTGTGCTAGTTCAAAACAAGAATGGGACATATCAACTTTGTAATGACTATAGAGCCTTGGATAATACTACTATCAATAACCGATACCCAATTCCTTGGACTGATGAGTTGTTGGACCAACTCAAAGGTGAAAAGTATTTTAGTAATATCAATCTCAAGTTAAGATATCACTGAGTACCCATTGATTCCAATCGACGTGTAGAAGAAAACATTCAAATCTAAGAAAGGTTGGTTATAACATTTGGATTGACTAATGCACCGACAATGTTCATGAGGATGATGGATGATCTATTTCAATGATTCAAAAACTCTTTCATGGTTGTTTATGTGGATGCAATATTCATCTTTAGTAAACCATGAGAGGAGTATTTGAAATACATCCAACAAGTATTGAGTACTCTATGACATCACAAGTTATATGACAACCTGGAGAAGTGCTCATTTGGTATGCAAAGTATTTGATATATAGGGTACATTATGGAGAAGATTGGAGTGCATGTGGATCTAGTCAAATTCCAAGTGATAAGTGATTGGACACTATTGGAGCTCTAAATGTTTTTAGGCATTGATTAATTATACCATACACTAATGTTGGGGTTCTCCTACATTGTGTAGCCTCTAAACTAGGTGACAAAGGTGGAGGGGAAAAATGTTCATTTGGACTACCATATAGTAGATAGTACTTGAGGAGTTGAAGCATGGACATTATCTGACACTAGTCATATTTCTTGTATACGTTCATTGATCATTCAAGATAGAGAAAAAAACCTCATGTTAGGAGATTGATTTTTTCCTCACCCATCATGGACATTCGACTACATATAAAAATGAGACACTCTTTGGCATGGTTCACAGATACCCAACTTATGACAAGGAGCTCTACTCCATTGTCCAAGCCTATAAATAATATAAGAAATGCATTTCAAGAAAGGATATGATCATACACATAGACCACATGCCTCTCCAATTCACACAGATACATCATGGAAAAGTATAGAATGACCACCATCAGAAATGGTCTACATACCTTCAACAAAACTTGCTAAGAAGATAGAGTTAGAAGTGATACCTCACCCTCAACACTATACCATTGGTTGGTTGTCCTAGGGAAAATATATCCACACTAGCCAACATTTGGTCTTATCATACAACATCAATCCCTTTAAAGATGAGGTATTATGTGATGTATCACTACTTCAAATTTGTGATGTTTTGCTTCAAAAGCCTTATATGTGGAAACACCATGTTGTTTATCAATGTAGGTCCCATACTATCATTATCATTCTAGGATATCAACTCTATATGATACCATAGGTACTCCCAACTATTTTGTTCTCTCTAATTACTACTAAGCAATGTAGGAAGATAATATGTCAAACAAGTATGTTTTCCCTTAGATTAAATTCATTATTTCTTATGTAGGGATGAATTGTGCTTATTTGAATACTATATTGAAGTTGTTTTAAAATTGTCATTTGAAGCCTCATGTTGGGATCATAATCATGAAGATATGATTAAAAAATACAATACCCATAAATGTCAATTTATAAATGATAATTTTCCATAAATTTAGGTTTGGTCAACTACATAATTTACAAGATAATTTTTATTTCTATTTACAAGATATATCACATGATTCCATATGTCACTTGGTTTCCAACCATTGTCTCTATTCATATTGTTTGGATTCTTCTTGATTTTCATAGCTTCCCAAACCCTTGTTTTCATAAAAATTTCTTCTCTAGCAATTACACATGGTTTTTCCATATAGATGTGATGACCTATCTTATGAGAATGTTAAGACAAAGAAGAATTATGGAAATAGTTGTGTGTAATGTTAGAATAGTGTTCTTTTATCCTTGCTTGAATTGATTATAATACCCCAAGCAAAAACTGTGTAAATATGCACATACGTGTTCAAATAGGTTGGTGAGTGAGGATGGTTTGTAGGCCAGGGTGCCTTGTATGTATGAAATTTGGGCCAAGATGCCTATGTGACTTAGGCCATTGAGATTGTATCTTGTGGCTGGTGAGCCAAGATTTGTATTTTGTAAATCACACTATAATATTAATTATAAAATTCATCATTGTTGTAGACCTCAAGACGAAAAGAGTATGGGGGGATAAGACTCCACAAGAGGTAAAGGGGGATAAGAAACTTATGAGAAGGGATTAAGCTCAGGGTCTAATGAAAGGAATATAATAAAATATTCCTTAAAGAGTTCAAGCCTAAGTTTATGTCATGATGATTTTTTATCTTAAGTCCTTGGAAGTGGGACAATTTCTTAAGGAAGGAGAAGTGGTTTCATGTGCCACTTGTTAAGTTAATTGCATGAATACTTAATCCTTAGTATTAGTGTGTTTTAGGGGATGATCATTCATTTGAATTGATGTTAGAAGAGATTGGGACAATGTTCCTTGTTGGTAAGTGAATTGGAGGAAAGAGTGGAGTTGCAACCTGTTGGAGTTGTTACCCTATAAAAACTTGGTGGATTGGGTGTGATTTTTTTCCCTGGGTTGTGGCTGAGACTAGAGAGGGGGATTTCTGGGAACAGATTTCCTTATTTTTTGTCCTTGTGGGTGCATGTAAGATCCTTGAGAGAAGTCATGTGATCCTAGTGCCACAGAGCTCTAAAACTTCATAGTCAACCTGTTGTTGAAGTCCTGGAAGGGAAGTGGTATGACTAAAAGACTATTGAGCAGTGAAGGGATACACTTCCTTGGGTGGGACAAAATTAGGGGAGTGAGAGGCTATGAGGAGGAATTGTTGCTAGAGTTGGTTCCATTGGCCTTGCTTTGAGATAATTGTTGTTATACCTTAGTTTTCTAGTGAGATCCTTTTCCTTGGTGGAGTCATAGCCCTAGATCATGGGTTTTGGGCAAATTTATTTATACTAAGAGGTGGGTTGAATCAATGTAGGACTATTTTTACTCTTTTTACAATATTTATCAATTTATTAGTTATCCAGTCATAAAAGATTAATGAGAAATGCACATTCAAACATGTAATCCATAGTACACATAGATTTAACATGGAAACCCAAATGGGATAAAACCACAAAAAAATTCTTTATAATATCTTGTAGGCGCCAACCTACTCAGGAGACACCAATATCCTCTCTTGAGCACCAAATCATAATTAATGTTTGTAGGAACCAACTTGTAGGAGACACCAATCCCCTTGACTAAGTACCAACTTAGTTCTCCTTGTAGGAACCAACCTACAACTACTATATTCGCAGGAACCAACATGTATGAGACACCAATCCCCTTAGTTGAGCACCAAATCAACCTATCTGTAAATACCGATTTACTAAAACATCAATCTCCTCGAGTCGTTGATAATACTAGACTATCTCTTTCCTTCAATATTTAACCTGCACAAATCTCTCGATTTCTCTTCTGTCACAATTCTTGATCTGCATGGTTCCAGAATTTCCTTTTTCCTTGCACCTCCCATCCACTCTTAAATGATATCATTATCATCCTTTTATTTTGCAGGTATCCTCTAACCTTAAAGTCCTGGAGCTTCTTTTCCATGATTCTTATTTCCTCCTTCAATCTTCCATCAATTCTCACTTTCTCACACACTTGAACTATATTCAAACATAGTTATTTATAAACTCTAAACCTCCATGACTTTGTCCACATACAAAATTATGTCCATGGAGTTAGCTCCATATCTCCTCAAGATCAGGTTGCGACATTTCTTATAAATTGACCTTCAATTACCTTTCATCGCATGCCATCTACTTCTCTAAATAGAGCATGGACAATGATTCTCAACACCGATTGGATATCACTAAGATTCAATATCCATCGTTAATTTATTTCATTTTCCACCAAAATACACAATATTCCCTCAACGATCAACACTCGTCTAATCTATCCTTGATTTGATCTTGACCATCGATATTATTTAGTACATAGGGACCATGTGTAACCAAAATGCACAACTGCCCTCCAATCTAGACCTTTGTTCAATCTCAATTGTTGATGTCATTCCTTATCCACCAAACACTCCATGCCACCATAATGCACATAAACTATTCAATCAGATCTCTTGGATTGATCTCGATCATTGATTTGTTTACAGTTTGTCATTCCTTATCCACCAAACACTCCATGCCACCATAATGCACATAAACTATTCAATCAGATCTCTTGGATTGATCTCGATCATTGATTTGTTTACAGTTTTCCAAAAAACATGCCATGCAATCACAATGCACAACATTTGTTGTCCAATCATCTTCTTAATTAAATTTCAGCCATTGATTTTATGCAACATAGATTCAATTCCAGACGTCCGATATAAACTTCTAATTAATCTTGACCATTGATCCAATTCTCACATGGTTCAAACCTTTATTGCACAACTGTCGTTCGATCATATCTCGAGTTAACCTTAGTCATCAATCTGTTATCTTGATGGTTTCACCACGCGTCTAAGGCATATCTTTTCATACCTCTGCGGCCTCCAAAATGAACCTTCATGTTCCACAACACTTATTTTTCACCTATACTTAGAATCATTTCCAATCATTTCTTTTTGGGTCTAAGGCATATTTTTTCATACCTTCGCAGCCTCCAAAATGCACCTTCATGTTTCTCCTCACTCATTTTGCACCTACACTTAGTGTCTCGTGGGTCTACAAGACAATATGAGGCATCTGATATCTCACCCTCTGTACTATTCGATCTGTGACATGTGGTGACCTCCTAGGACGCCAAATCTCTCATCCTCTCGATCATATGATCTAGAATCTGATTCAATATCGGTCATTGGTTATATTTAGCTTGATGGTATCACCCTTGGTTAAACCTTTGCTCGATTCACTTTTCTATATATGCAACCTCATATGCCTAACCGATTGTTCTTGGTACTTAGTCATTCTTGATACTTAGCCAATTCTCAATATTTCTCCATGGGACATGGTTCTACAACATCTTCGATTATTGTGACTTCGTCTGTCCAACCAATCCATTATTGATACATATCCATTTTCATACTCCTACCATGGGTCTCTTATATTATTAATCATTTTTCAACCTTTCACCATGGGTTCGTGGGACATCTTCATCTGTTCTTCAATTTTTTAACTTCATCCTTCTAACCGATCCACTTTTGATACTTAGCCATTGCTTCTTTTCAAGCTCAAAATTATGCAAATATGTAACGAAATTATTTCTTCCTCCTCATATCTCTGTATGGAATTAAGAAATCATCCTCCACTGTTTTTCATACCTGTAAAGGGATTCGTCCATATTTATGTTGCTCAACTTCTTGTTATTCTTATGCAGCGCTTCGTTCTTAATTGAAGGTAAACATACAAAACTCTTTCAGAAATTCAACAACACGCAGTCATCTTTTGCACTTAAAGACTCATCATCAAAGAGGGGCAATATATACTTCATTTGTATATCCATGGATTCATTTTACTAGTTCTGGATCAATCCTTGGACCTATCATTTTGTTCCTTGATTTATTCATGATTTTTTCATTCCTTTTTTCATTCATTCACACAGAGTTGCGCAAGATACTTCTTTCTTTCCTCTTGGGATGTAGCATTATGTATGCTTCCTCAATCTACTCTTATCCCTATAATTGACAACAATCAGTCTCCCTCTGCCTATAATATCAATGATATCCTTTGACATCAATGAAAATACAATTTCCAACAAACTCTCCCTTTGTCATTGATGGGAACACCTAGTTATTTTGGTACTCCTCTACTTTCTGCAAGTTTCATCTCCTCCTTTCTCTTTACTCTTCCCCTTTGACATCAATGAAAAACAAGTTTTCTACCCCTTTCACTTTACTCTTTATTCTTTTTTCTACAACCAACACCCATCTTCTCTTTTTGTAGCTCCCCCTGAGTTGGTGCTCCTCTTGTAGTGATTCAGTGAGTGGATGGTGTAGGGACCACCCCCAATTTTTGTTTGAGATACTCGAATTCTTATATAGGAAGTGGTTTTGTAAATATATTAACAACATGTTCCTTTGTGCCAATATAATCCAGCTTGACATTTTGTTATGCGGCTTGCTCTCTTAGAAAATGATACTTGATTGGAATGTTCTTTGCCTTTGAATGCATGACAGGATTCTTGGAGATATTTATTGCACTAGTATTGTAACAAAGTATTTATATTCACTGATCATACTCTACCTAAATATCTTTCAGTGTTTGTTTCATCCATAGAAATTGTGTATAATAGGCTATTGCTACAATGTATTATGCTTATGTTGTGGATAGGGAAATTGATGATTTCTTATTACTAAACCAAGACACTAGAATTTTTCCGAGAAAGAATGCTCCTCCACTAGTGCTTTTCCTATCATACACACTACCTACCCAATATGCATCTATGTAAGTTGTCAAAGTAAAGTCTTTTCCTGTGGGATACCATAAACCAAAGTCCAACACTCCTTTTAGATATCTAAATATTCTTTTTAGTTCCATTACATGCATTTCCTTTGGTGTTTCTTGAAATCTTCCAACTATCCTTCTTGCTTGCATAATATCTGGTCTTGAAGTTGTTACATACATGATATTTCCTATCATCGATATGTACAGAGTTTGATTTTCTTCCTTTGATTCATGTTCTTTGCTTAGTTTACAGCCAATGACCATGGGTTTGTTGGAAAGTTTACAATATTCCATTCCAAACTTCTTCAACCTCTCTTTGATATGGTTGGTCTAGGAAATGAAAATGTCTTTGTTGGTTATAGTAATCCACAATCCCAAAAAGAATGACAATTCTCCAAGCATGGACATCTCAAATTCTTTTTTGCATTTCTTCTACAAACTTTTGACTCATCTTGTCAACATTACTTCCAAAAATTATATCACCCACATAAACTACAATTATTAACATCTCTGCATTGTCTATTTTGGTGTACATATTACTATCTGGTGTTCCTCTTTTGAAACCTTGTTTTTGCAAGTACTTTTCAAGTCTTGAATAACATGCTCTGAAAGTTTTCTTTAATCCATAAAGTTCTTTTTTCAATATGCAAGCATAATCTTCATTTTCTGACAATCAGAATCCTTATGATTGTTCAGTGAATACGTCTTCCTCTAAATATCCATTCAAGTATGTTGACTTGACATCCATTTGATACACCTTAAAATGCTTGAAACTTGCAAATTCAAAAAACATTCTAATGGCCTCTTGTCTTGCAACATAAGAAAAGGTTTCTTCAAAGTCAATACCTTCTACTTGAGCATACCCTTTATAGACCAGTCTTTCTTTATTTCCTACTACGTTTCCATCTTAATTTGACTTATTTCTAAATACCCACTTTGTGCCAAACACATTTTTATATTTGGTTCATGGGACAAGTTCCCATGTTTGAGTTTTATCAATTTGATTTAACTCTTCTTCATATAATTTATCCAATGTTGATCATTACTGGCTTCTACAAAGCATTTTGGCTCTATTTTGGATAACAAAGAAAGATTCATGTGTTCAAAATTGCTTGCCAGTTTTCTCCTAGTCTAAGTCTCAACATGTTTATCACCAAGAATTAAGGTTTTTGGATGATTTTTCTACACAAACCTTGATGGTGTTTGTGTATCTTAGCATTTCGTTTCTTCTTCTTCTTCTTCATTTTCTTGTTTTTCTTCTTAATATTCTTCTTCCTTCTCTTTGTTGCAATCCATTTCTTTTTCTTCTTCCAATTGGTTCCTATGTGGTCTTTCTTCATCTACTCTTACATTTATGATCTCAACAATATTTTGCAGTATTTCATTGTAACATCTATAGGATTTTCTTTTTGAGGAATAACCTTGAAAATTTCCTTCATTTGTTCTTGAGTCAATTTTTCCTAGATTCTCATCATCTCGTTTAATATAACACTTGCTTTCAAATATTCTAAAGTGTTTGAAAGATGTTGATTGACCTTTCCATAATTCATAGGGTGTCTTATCACTGTTGACTACGATTTTCCCTTGTTTTAGAATGTAAATAGCAGTGTGAACTGCTTCTCTCCAAAAATTATCTAATAATCCTTCTTCATTTAACATTACTCTAACAATCTCTTGTACATGTTTGTTTTTCCTTTCAGCTACTCCATTTTGTTGAGGAGTTCTTGCATATGCATATTGTCTTCTTATTCCATGTGTTTCACAGAATTATTCAAGCTCATTGGATGTGAATTCAACTCCATTATCTGACCTTAAGCATCTGATTTTCAGATCTGTCTCATTCTCAACTAAAGCTTTGAATGCTTTAAATTTTTCAAATGCCTTAGATTTATTTTTGAGAAATGTAACCCAAGTCATTCTTGTATAATCATCAATGAGTAACATAAATTATCTTTCTCCTTGCAAGATTTTTGTTCTTGTTGATCCATAGAGATCTGTATGAACAAGTTCCAATGGCTTCGATGTTGAATATTCCGGTGTCTTGAAGATCACCTTTGATTGTTTTCCATGTTGGAATTTCTTACTGTGTTTTAAGGTTTTGTGATCTTTGGCATATCTCTTACTACATGATTGATATTGATTTTTACCAAGTTGTTAAAGTTCATATGGCCCATTCTTTTATTCCACAACCAAATTTCATTTATCTTCCCCATAAAAAAAAATTCTACAATGATTTCATAGAGAATATATACATTGTTTGGAATTCTGATAGCTTTTGCAACCGACTTGCCTGAATTTGTTTTTTTTGATCTCACATTCTTGGGAGTTAAAAGTAATATTATGTCCTTGATCACACATTCGACTTACACTAAGAAGATTATGTTTCAAGTTTTCAATGCACATGACCTTTTCAACCTTATCTCTTCTATTGTCAAGACTGAGAGTTCATTTTCCAACTATCTTTGAACTGCCATTGTCTCTAAAGGTGACACTACCTTCTTTCTTCTTCAGGGTGATAAACTTTGTTCGATCTCCTGTCATGTGACTAGAGAATCCACTGTCAATAAGCCACTTGCCCTTATTCTTTTGTTCTTGAAGTGCATCTTGAACAAGCATGGATTTTTCTTTATTTTGTTCCCTTTGTATTGATTTCTTTTCATGATTGTCGATACTTCCTATTTCTGATCTTTTTTAAAATTACTTCTACAGAATGTTGCTATATACCCAAAATTATTACAATTATAACATATGATGTTATAGTTCAAAAAAGGGGAAAATGAATTGTAATTCCTCCTTGAGAATCCATGGGTATCTTCATTGTTGTTCCTCATATAATCATCTATTACCTTTTTTCAACAATTTATTTCTTTATGACCAAAACCATTACAAGAGTAACAATAGCCAAAGAAAGAGTTTTGGTACCTGATTGTGTGATTCCATATTGATGGGAGAGTCTTCCTGATTCTATCCTTTTGTGGATCATATTGATCTTCCTTCTTGATGTCTTTATCCTTGATAGAATTCTTTATTATATCAACATAACCTTTGGTCCTTTCTTCGCTTCATTGTTTTGAAGAGGTTGAGGATTATTCATTAGAAGCTTCCTTATTTTCACTGTACCCAAGACCAATCCTATCAAATGGTGACCTTTGATGATTTAGGATTTCATTCAAGGTTGTATAGCTATTTTCAAATTTCATGTTGGTGTGTGATCTTTCCAAATCCTTTCATAGATAAATTATTCCAGATTCTAGCCCGCTGCAAATATCTTCTTTTTCTTTTAGTTGGGATTTTAAGAATTCTTCAATTTTCTTTCCCTCTTCTACTTGAACGTTTAGGATAATCATTGTATTCTCTGTTTCTTCAAGATCATGTTCCTCCTCTTTATATTTTTTCAATTCCTTTTTCCTCTTTTTAATTTTTCTTTGAGTCTACCTATTTCTTCTAAGGAACTAATGAGTTATGCTTCAAGGTTTACTTCTCCATCAACTTCCAGGATTGTCTTCTTCTGTTAAATTTGTGTCTCCATTTTCTAAGACATATGTCTATGTTTCTAGACTCATAAAGATAATTTCTTATGTGTCACTGTCATTGTCATATGAAACGTTTTTTTCTTCATTAGTATATAAATTCTTCTTTTGTCCAGAGAACTTTCTTTTCTTTTCAGTCTTCCCTTCCTGTATCTTTTGAGGATAGAATATTCTTCATTATTTTTATTATTGTAAGGGAGTTTAGCAGCAAAATGTCACACTTTTCCAAAGTTAAAACATATAAAGGGAATATTACCTTTGTGTTTTCCTAATCCTCTTTTGAGATTCCTAACAAAGTTGGCTTCTTCCTCATCTAATTTGTTGTCAGAGTTGTCACTCATCTTGCATTCTTCAATATTTGTCTTCTTTGATGTCTTGAGGGTTGCTTCCTTTATTGTTGGCTCATCTTGTTCTATCCTTAGTTCATATGCAGTGAGGATTTCATGCAACTCATCCATTGTCAACATATTTAGGTCCTTTAATTCTTCAATGGAAGATATATTGGGATTAAATCTTAAGGAAAGTGTTTTAAGCATTGTCTGCACAATGATGGTTTCATCAATATCTTCACCTAATCCTTTGATAGTGTTGACAATATCATCATTACAAATAAAATATGTTGCAATATTCTCCTTTTCATTCATCTTGAGAGTCTCAAATTGTCCTCTATGGATTTGTGACTTTTTCTTCTTGACCTTGTCATCTCCTTCATAATTTTTTGTAATTTGTCCTATATCTCTTTTGTTGAGGAAAAATGCATGACTTTGGAAAACACTAATCTTGCTAGACCACACGAAATTACATTCTTGGCTTTAGATTTTTTGTCGCCGAGTCTTATAGAAGTTGGAAGTATAGGTGGGATTTCTAGAGCCGTTTAACCATTTTCAACTACACTCCATACTTCAAATCCAAGATACATCAACAAATTTTTCATTCTTATTCTCTAGAATGCATAATATGAACCATAAAAGAATGGAGCTTTGTTTTAGAAAAACCTTCCTTATCCATGTGTGTTGTAGTGATTCATCTTCCAACGGTTAGATTGGTTCTGAATGAATCCGCTTTGATACCAATTGTTGACAAACTTATTTATATTAAGAGGGGGTGGGTGAATTAGTATAAGACTATATTTACTCTTTGTACAATATTTTTCAATTTAGTATTTCACCAATCATAAACAATTAATGAGAAATGCACATTCAAACATATAATTCACAGTACACGGAGATTTAACATGGAAACCCAAATGAGAGAAAACCACAAAACGTTTATTTATAATATCTTGTAGGAACCAACCTACTTAGGAGACATTGATCTTCTCTCCCAAGAACCAACTCAAAATTAATGTTTCCACGCACCAACCTACAAGAGACACCAATCTGCTTGATTGAGCACCAACTCAATTATCCCTATAGAAACCAACCTACAACTTCTTTATTTGTAGGAACCAACCTACAAGAGACACCAATACCCTTATATAAGCACCAAATTGACCCTATCTGTAAATACTAATTTACTGAAATGTCAATCTCCTCGATTCGTTGACAATACCAGACTATCTCTTTCCTTCAAGCTTTTACCTGCACAAATTTGTTTCTCTGTCTCTTCTGTCACGGTTCTCAATTTGCATGGTTCCAGAATTTCCTTTGTCCTTGCACCTCCCAACCACCCTTAGAAGATATCGTTATCATCCTTTCATTCTGTAGGTATTCATGAACTTCCAAGACTCAGAGCTTCTTTTCCATTATTCTTATTTATGGCTTCACTCTTCCATCACTTCTCACTTGCTCACACACTTGAGATGAATTCTAACATACTTATTTATACACTTTATACCTCCATGACTTTGTCCACATACAAAAGTATGTTCATGGAGTCGGCTATAGATCTCCTCAAAACTGGGCTGCAACATTTTTTTGAAACTGAACTTCAATTGCCTTTCATCGCACACCATTTGCTTCTCTAAACATAGCATGAACCATGATGCTTAGCAGTCATCGAATCTCACTAAGATTCAATCTTCATCATTTATTTATTTCATTATCCACCAAAACACACAATACACCCTCAATGCTCAACATCCATCCAATATATCCTTGATTTGATCTTGACCGTCGATCTTCTTTAGTACATTGGGACCACATGTAACCAAAATGCACAACCATCATTCGGTATGTACCTTCGTTCAATATCAATCGTTAATCTTGTTCCTTGTCCACCAAACACTCCATGCCACCACAATGCACAAAAAATTTTCGATCAGATCTCTTGGATTGATCTCAATCATTGATTTATTTATTGTCCAAAAAAAATCCATGCAATCACAATGCACAACAGTCGTCATTCGATCATATTCGTAATTAAATTTCAGCCATTAGCTTCAATGCCAACCTTCCAATTTGAACTTCATATTAATCTCGACCGTTGATCCAATTCTCACATGGTTTAAACCTTTAGCTCACAGTTGTCATCTGATCATATCTTAGGTTAGTCTCAGTCGTCGAGTTTTTATCTTGATGGTTTCACTGCAGGTCTAAGGCATATCTTTTCATACCTTAGCAGCCTCCAAAATTCACCTTCACATTTCACCACATTTACTTTTCACCTATATTTAGAATCATTTCCAATCATTTCTCTATGGGTCTAAGGTATATATTTTCATACCTCTGTGGCCTCGAGAATGCACCTTCGTGTTCTGCCACACTCATTTTTCACCTACACTTAGACGCATTTCCAAGAATTTCACCATGGGTCTATGAGACATTGTGAGTCATCTGATTCTCACCCTCTAGACCATATGATCTGTGATACGCGGCGACCTCCTAGGTTGTTGGATCTCTCATCCTCTATTTTGTTTGATCTGTGACAAGTGGAAACCTCTTGCATCGTATGATATGGACTCTGATTCAATCTCGGTTGTTGATTTTATTCATTTTGATGGTCTCACTGCATGTCTAAGCCTTTTCCCGATTCACTTATCTATCTCTGTGACCTCGTATGTCTGACCAATTGTTCTTGGTAATTAGTCATTTCTTCAAAATCTCTTGGTACTTAGTCATTCTTGATTCTTAGCCAATTCTTGAGATTTCTTCGTGAGCCGTGGGTCTACAATATCTTCGGTTCTTGTGAATTTTTCCATCTAACTGATCCATTCTTGAAATTTATCCATTTTCATACTCCTACCATGAGTCTCTTATACTTAGTCATTTTTTGACCTTTCACCATGGGTTTGCAAGACATCTTCATCTATTCTTCAATTTGTCGACTTCGTCCGTTCAACTGATACACTTTTGTTGGGTATGCGTTATATTCTTTGCATGTGTGTGTGTGTGGGTGCGTAAGATACGACAACTTAAGAATCTATATGCATTGCTTTACTTCGCAGGTTTAAAACTTACAACTTTTGATACTTAGCCATTTATTTTTTTCAAGCTCAACATTACTCATATATGTAACATAATTATTTTTTCCTCCTTGTACCTCTGCATGGAATTCATAAAATGTCCTGCACTGTTGTTCAAAATTGTAAAGGTACTCGTCTAGATTTTCGTGACTTAGCTTCTTGTTATTTTTATGCATCACTATGTTCTTAATTCAAGGTAAACATACAAAACTCTTTCAGAAATTCAACAACACACAATCATATTTTGCACTTAAAGAGACATCATCACATGTGGGAATTCTCTACTTTCTCTATCTATCTGTGGATTCATGTTACTCGTTTTGGATCGATCCTTGGATTTGTCATTTTGTTCCTTGATTTCTTCAGGGTCAGCCTTTTCCTTTTTTTCTTCATTCACAAAGATACACGCAATATACTTATTGATTTCCTCTTGGGATGTAACAATTTTTATGCTTCCTCGATCTGCTCTTCTCCTTATCATTGACAACAGTCAATCTTCCTCTACCTATGATATCAATGATATCCTTTGACATCAATGACAACATAATTTCCAAGATGACCGGTGACCTGTTGTTGAGAACTAAAACAACAATGTATACAATTGGGATGAATGTCATAGGTCTGCAACTAGTTTGTGTTTAATTAAATATAAGTGCCATGTCTTTGAATATTTAATTTTTTTGTCTAATATGTTTTAATGTGATTTATTTCCTGTTTTGTCTAATTGAATTGTCTGCACATTGCATTGAGCTTAGCATGCTTTAGTTATTCATATACATGATTTGTGCATGGTATGGTTTTATTTTTGCGTTGAATAATTGTAACAAAAGTGTTATAGAGTCATGCTGGGAAACATTAATGATGGTTTCATAATGAAATTTTATGGTAGCATGCCTTAGCATGGAGGTTGGGGACACCACAAAGGGGTATTAGAGCAATATCAAAGTGAAATTTTGTGTAGCGTGGCCCAAGCAGGGACTTGGGTGTGTTACATTGTGGTACTAGAGAATAGGTTGCAACAATCAGGTTGTATGGGTCGAGAACCAAGCCAAAATTAAGGAAATCACATAGCCTTCATGGTGAAGTTAGGTGCAATTGAGCAAAAAGCCCCAATTTTCTAGTGAAATTGAATGAGAAATTGATGCAAGAATGCCAAATTTTCTAGTACAGAGGTCGAATTTACTACACAAGGCCTAATTTTTCCATGAGAATATAATTCCTAGAACTTCTGTGGTGGTTGGGAAGAAGAATTTCAAATTTTAAGAATTTTTGGAAAATTTGGGGATTTTTTGTACTGATGACATTGGGGGTGATAGGTGGAAGTCAAAGGAAAGATGGTGATTGAGTGGGTGTGAAAATTTAACCTTATGTGCTGACACATCATACCTCGAGACTAGAGGTCAAATGGAAGAACTAGGGATCGAAATCCAGACCATCGAGAAATTTGAAGATCCGAAGGTTCCTAAAAGTGAGTCCTTTGAAAAATCCATATCACAGATCCTGAATTCCTTTGGAGATTAGCGATGGAAACCTCATGGTGGAACTGAGACCTCAGGACAAGGCTAAGTAGTTGTAACCTCATCCAATGGAATTATGACATCCAAACTAGCGAATATATGGATTTCTTGCAAAGGAGGAATTTGTTAAGAGCCTAAATTTTCAGATGTGGGAACCTAGTGTTGACAGGTATGAATGGAATATAAAGTAGATGAGGGAGAACGCTTGATGGAATGTCCCAATTAGACGTATTCTTTTTTGGTATAGTGTTTCCCGCGAGTATATAGGTCTTGTTGTCACTCAGAATTAAAAGAAGAAAAGGGAAAAAACAACGAATTGTCCCCCAAAAGTTCTAAATAATTCTAAGGATACTCTAACTATAAGTAAACTAATCTAAACTAACTAATTCTAATCTATCTTGGGATAAAAACTAGAAAAGTGAGTACAACGAGAGATAATATCATTAAAATCACACAAAAAAATTCATATAGGATAATGATATGTGATAGAAACAATGCTGCAAATACAGAGACAATTAGTTGTACAATGCATCTATAACATCATTTATGTGCCCGTAAGGAAACATGTGACAACATGAGAAGACATAACATAGTTCATAAATAATTCGTATAACAGAATCCTATCTACTCAAGAAAAATACAAATGAACAAATAATAGTCTCCAATGCATCCATCAACATCACAGATTTCTGAAATGCCTCCTGCTCTTTATTACTCAGAAAATCATCTTTTGTTACAAAGGGAAAAAGTCATGATCTATCGTATCAGTTCTCTTTTATAAGACAAAAGAGAGACCATTCAGTTTTCATGACCTTTCGTTTCATTTTCCTTACGTTTATTTTCTAACATTTCAAAAATGAATATGTGACCATTACAAAGAGAATTTGAATAGACTCATGAGTGATTATTTTCTCCCTCAGGAAGTTTGCAAATGATATTTGTTTAAAAACAATCATTGACTATGTCCATTGGCGTTATCTTGGATTCCTCAGAAGTTTTCGGGTGTTTCTATTTTTTTCCTACTGAATGAAATCATTCTGGATTATTCTCCTCTATCTCAGCGTTCCATCGAGCTATTGTTGGTTCAATTTTGTTTCCTATATCTTGAGATATAGATGTTTGAAGTATGCATAGTGGGTTCTTCATTTGAGTTTAGATTCCTTCTGTGTTTTTCATTTTTGGAACTTTTCTTCTCAGCATCAACCAAAATTGTTATCCCATCCTATTCTTCTCTCCTCCATCTTTCCATCGAGCCCTCCTAGGACTGATTTCGTTACTCGTAGCTCCAGATATGACTGTTTAAAGTTGGTATGGCCAATCGCCCCCCCAAATATGTGGGTGTCCTTTTTCTATGTTTTATGATGTCTTCTATCAATTTTTATTCCTAGAGACCTATACCATTGTGTTCCTTGTCTGATAAATTTCCAATGAGGTATCATGAGCCTCATTTTGACACCTTTAGCAAAATTTATGGTTATTTGATAATTGTCACTCAACAACCATTTATCGAGCTCATGAGTTAATCTAGACCATTGATTCTTGAGCCTGCAAAATAAAAATTTCACCTGCATAAAATATCCACTCTTAGTGATGAAATGACTTAGCCCCTATGGACAGTTGGAAAAGAACCTGAGCAGTATGGGACCCACGGCTTGTAGCATGATTTTTTCCATTTTTCCTTTTTTTTTTTTTAATTATGAAAAATATATAATAAATAATTAAATTATTTACATTATTTTACAAAGTTAAAATCAAAATTTACCCCTAATTAATGAAAAATAAAAAACTACTGAAATTACCTTGCCCCCCACCAAATTTGAACTTGTGACCTTTGTGGAGAAAACAAACATTTTTAACCATTCGACCAATTCATATTCCTTATTTATCTATTTTATGAAAAACTTAATTAATCTATGAAAACTAAAAATAAAGTTAAATAAAAAATAAAATAAATAAATAATGAAATCAAAATAAAATTCAAATTAAATAAATGAAATAAACAAAATATAAAACAAAAAATAAAATGATAAATAAAAAACAAAAAAATAAAATATAGTAAGTTTCCCCTCTCCTCATAGTCATCGGGATTATCCCATGGTAGGCTCATAATTCACTCCCCAAGTCTCGACCACTACAAGCTTATCACCGATCACCTCACAACACTCTCCCCCCCACACCCCAAATATGTAATAAAATAATGCACACTTTTAAAAACATAATATTAAATAACATTTATAAAACACGTTCTTCAAGTGGTATTAGAATAATATTTTAAATGTAAATTTCTTAGGTGTGGTCGTCGACGATGGGCGTATCTTCATCAAGATTTTTAAAGAGGTAAGTGTGGTAGTCTTGAGTTGATTTGCCGAAGACGACGACGTCAACCACCACTCAGGACCAAGTCTTAAGCCAATTAATAAAACCTTTAAACCCTTTCTCCTTGTCTCATGGTGTATGAAAAAAAAACGTTTCCCTTTTTGTGCACATTTTCCATTATTGTTTAGTTAATGTTCTCATACAACATTGAAATATTATGCATTACAAGTTAAATAATTTCCAAAAATCCATACAACATTGAAATATTATGCATTACAAGTTAAATAATTTCCAAAAATCCATACAACATTGAAATATTATGCATTACAAGTTAAATAATTTCCAAAAATCCCTATATTATAGGGAGAACTAGAAAATAGGACCTGGGAATAAGTTTAGGTGGAAAAGAGGGAAATAATAAAGGTAAATTTTATACAACTTAGGTTTTTGTAAAAAGTAAAAAAAAAAATGAAAAGTGAAAATAAAAACGTAAATTGATTTGACGAAAAATATGTATATGTTAATTAGGTTAGTTTATCAAACATTTATAGTTAACAAAAGTCCAATGGGTTACCTCAAGTGGATGAGTGTCGTTGTTTTCTCAAATGAGGTTCAGGGGTCGAATCCCTAGCAAGAAACCTGTTTAGGGCCTCACTTAATGTCCCTACCAGGTTAGGTTTCCCGTGCTGTATTCTCAGGAAAAAAATATATAGTTAAAAATAATAATTTAAATTACAATAAAAATACATAAAATATAAATATTTACAAAATAAAACGATAAAATTAAAATGAAAATAAAGTAGAATTAAAATAAAAATCAAATAACATCTATCTATCTATCTATCTATATATATAATTAAAACAAAATATTAAAAAAAATTATTTAAAAAAAATTATAAAATAATTACAAATTAGTAAAATTTAGAGTAATTTAGACAAATCGAGGTTCCATGCCCCCTAAGTCGAGGTTAGGGGCCAAAATTCAGAAAAAGGCGTATAGGGTGGTATTCATGAAACCAGACGCTATGGAGATGAGCGAGGACAAATTTGATTGAGGATGTGGCAATTCGATTGAAATGAAGGGGAAGAGATGAAGGAGAAATGATGACACTCCATGGGACGATTTAACGTTGCATGTAGCGACAAGTAGAGAAAGAAGATCAATGCTAACCCAACATACTAAACAAGCTACTCCACTCAATATGTGCACCTCGGAGAGATGACAAGCTCAAATTGCAAGGAGCAGGAGCGCCATCAATTCCAGGAAAAGGTCCTTACGCCAAACTTTATCGGTGAGTGCGACAAATAACTAACAAGTATGAGGAGACAACTAGACAAGAACTTTTGATAAAGAGAAAGAATGGGATTTTGGTGTGGGCTTTGGAAAAAAGGTAAGACCAAGAGAGAGCCTAGTATAACACAATATGAAGTGGTTTGAGGACATGCTCGTAGGAAGGTGGGTCTGATAGCCTTGGGGCTTTAGACCTTAGGGAAACTGTAAGTGAAGGTAATTCACTTCCCAACAAGGAGAATCCATGTAAAGAATCAATGTTGAGGGTGTGGATAAGCATCAAGAGATTCCCCCATAGGCTTCTTAAGGCTGAAGCAATCACGTGAATAAAGTGTCTCTACAAACCTGCTCCTGCAAGACAAAGAATGAGAGCAGCCATGCAATCAAAAGAAGACTAGACAATATAATAAGAAATATATTCCCTGACTTTAAACCAAATTATAAGAGAGTGTTAGGTTCATTCTGTTAAGTTTTGGCTTAAGCATGAGGTTTATTTCATTTTCTTTTTAACATTACTTCAACCATACACAATGACTGCAACAACAATAACTAGTTGCAGTAAACCAAGATCACAAGACGAATAAACATGCACAAGAACACAAGAAATATCTTGGGAAACCCTTCTACACAAGGGAAGAAAACCCAACAATCCTTTGTTCTATTCTCAAGAGAAGATCCCCCATCTACTAC
>CBVK0100031027.1:0-19626 GCA_900067695.1 Picea abies | reverse complement strand
ACTTCTAGAATACCATGATATAGTAGAAGTGCAAGAACCTCCTCAGATGATGATTCTCCATAAAAGAAAGCCAACTTGGGCTAGAGAGCTTATTCAATATGGAGAGAAGTACGGTGTTCCCCAAGGAANAAGGAACTACGAGACAGGTGAAAAGACCAAAGCCATTCTCCAGTTATACGACTTTGATGTGTGATCTCCTAGAAGAGGAGCCTACCTGCTTTGAAGAAGCCATTCAGAGGAAAGAATGGGCAGATGCCATGACAGAGGAATACCAATCCATAATGAAGAATGAAGTATGGGAAATAGTTCCCAGACCGAAGAATAAAGATGTGGTATCCTCTAGATGGCTCTTCAAAATAAAACATGTTGTTGATGGAAGTATTGAGAAGTATAAAGAAAGAGTTGTCACTCGTGGCTTTTCCCAGAAGGAAGGCATTGACTATGAAGATACATTCGCTCATGTGGCCAGATACACTTTGATCAGAACCATCATAGCTCTTGCAGCTAAGATGAAGTGGAAGTTGCACCACATGGACGTGAAGACAACTTTCCTAAACGGTGTCATCGAAGAGGAAGTGTATATAGAGAAACCTCAAGGATTTGAGGTTGAAGACAGGAAGTCTCATGTCCACAGATTGAAGAAAGCCTTATACAGATTGAAGCAAGCTCCTAGATCTTGGTATGGTTGTATAGACAGTTTCTTGACGAGCTTAGGCTTTACAAAGAGTAAAGAAAACACTAACCTCTACTTCAAAATCATGAACAATGAGCCAGTAATCTTACTGCTATATGTGGATGACTTATTCTTAACTGGAGAAGAAAAGCTCATCACTGAATGTAAAAAGAGACTTGCCTCAGAATTTGAAATGAAAGACCTTGGCCTAATGCATTATTTCTTAGGTCTTGAGGTATGGCAGAGTCCTGAGAGGATATTCCCTAACCAAGGGAAGTACATGGTCGAAATCTTGAAGAGATTCAACATGTTGGAATACAAGCCCATGAATACACCCATGGAATCGAAGTTGAAGTTGTTGGTCGATACTTCATCAAAGTTGATTGATGTCACACTGTACAGACAGATTATTGGATCGTTGATGTACCTGACGAACACTAGACCAAATATTTGTTTTGCCGTGAACACCTTGAGTCAGTTTCTGGTAGAACCCAGATGTGTTCACCCAATGGCTACAAAACATGTGATGAGGTACCTTAAAGGTACAATAGATTATGGTCTCAGCTATGATGGAGATCATGATTTCACATTAAGTGGATATACTGATGCAGATTGGGCAGGAAGTGTTTCTGATAGGAAAAGCACTTCAGGATGTTGTTTCAGTTTGGTATCAGCTATGATCTCGTGGTAGAGTAGGAAGCAATCTAGTATTGCTCTCAGCATAGCGAAAGCAACATACATTGTTGCATGTTCTGTCAGTTGCGAAGCTATATGGCTTCGAAAGTTGTTGACCGACCTATTTGACTTAGAGATGAGAGAAACCTTGATTCTATGTGACAACCAGAGCTGCATAAAGATGACAAAGAATCTTGTATTCCACGACAGGTCGAAGCACATAGAGATCTATTATCATTACATTCATGACATGGTGCAGAGAGGAGTCTTAAAGCTCCAGTACATTAGCATGGATGAATAAGTTGCTGGCGTGTTGACCAAGCCACTATCTCGTATAAAGTTTGAATACTTTCGAGATAATCTTGGTATAGTCCAAAAGGACCCTCCTCGAAAGGGGGAGTAGATGATGTGATGAGACATCTCTTGCTTCTGACCTGATGGTTGTTATGTAAAGAAAGATTATGTGATATGACTAGTATTGTTCTTCCAGCTAGATAGTTGTGACATAAAGCCAGTCTAGTATCCTACTTCCGACCTGATGGTTGTGGTGTAAAGTAGGACGAGTACCTTGCTTCCTACCTGATGGTTGTGACATAAAGCAGGATGAGTACCTTGCTTCCTACCTGATGGTTGTGACATAAAGCAAGATGATGTGTGACTAGTACTATGATTTTGACTATATAGCTGCGACATAAAGCAAGTCTAGTTCCCTGCTTCCGACCTTATGGTTGTGACGTAAAGCAGGATGTGTACCTTGCTTCCGACCTGATGGTTGTGACGTAAAGCAAGATGATATGATGAGACTAACACTGAGCTTCTAGCTGGATAGTTGTGACGTAAAGTCAATCTAGTATCCTTCTTCCAACCTGATGGTTGTGACGTAAAGCCAGATGAGTATCTTGCTTCCAGCTTGAGTGTTGTGACGTAAAACCAGTCTAGTATCTTGCTTTCAGCCTGAGTGCTGTGACATAAAGCAAGACATTGAGATGAGACAAGTACTGAGATTCCAGCTTGACAGCTATGACGTAAAGCCAGTCTTGTATTATGATGAGCCAGCCTTGTGCTGTGATGATGATGATGTATCAATTTTTATGCTAATACATATTGATGCAGATGATGATGGCATTCCTTTGAGAATGACGATGTTGCCGATGAAGAAAACTTCTGATGATTTATAGATACACTAGTCGGTGTTCCAAGATGATATTGATAATGTTCTCCTCTCACCTACTTGATGTTGTTGATGATGTTGTCCTCTCTCCCGCATGATGTTGTTGAAGAATACCCTTCTTGTTAAGGGGGAGTGTTGAAATAATGTAACTGCAAAGAGTATTCTTATTATTATTTGATATATTATTCATTGGATCAATCCCCATTGTGAATTGATCATGTCAGCTATTGTAATAGAACCAAATCCCCTTTTGCGGATTGGTCAAATGATAATTATAATAGGCAGAATAAGAAGTCATCCCCAGCAGATATTTAAGAGGCCCCAAAAAATAATAAAGGTGGTTATAACCACCCAGTTGGAGAAGTCAGCCCTGCCAGTGAAGAGACACTTCACACATGTCAGTCTAATATAAATAAGGAGGCTAGCGCCTCACTTAGACACACAAGTCACTTGCTCATTTCGTGAGACAAGTTTCGGATCTGCAGTTAGAGAAGAAGGAGAGAGAGTGGTACATATCTGGGAGAGGACCTTCTGTATTAGTTTAAGAGATCTCTTGGCATTGTATTGGCTACCTATATTAAGGAAGTTTTGTTGGGTTTTCTTCCCCTAGAGGGTTTCCTAGGATAAATTTTGTGTCTCTTGTGATTGTGCATTTCTCAGTGATCTTGTATTATGCTATTGTTATCGAAATATGCAAAGAACTATAATAATGGCTTCAACATTAACATCACAGGGAGTGGATTTCCTAGGGACATGTTGTAGCTATAGAGAGCTACCCATAGACCTTGGTTGCATGGGGTGAAGTCATGTTCGCACTAAGACATGTGCAACTCATCCAACATGAAAAAGGGTTGGCACTGAGTGTTCTCATCCAGGATGAAAAAGGGTTGGCACTGAGACAGGAGTGCACATGATCATGTATTGATGTATCGTAGGGAGTGGATATCCTAGGGACATGTTGTAGCTATTGAGAGCTACCCACAGAACTTGGTTGTGTGGGGTGAATTCATGTTTCACTATGGATATTTGAGGATGTATAGATTCACATGATCAAGTATTGATGCATCGTAGGGAGTGGATGCCCTAGGGGCATGTTGTAGCTATTAAAAGCTACCCACAGACCTTGGTTGCATGGGGTGAAGTCATGTTTCACTATGGATATCCGAGGATGTATAGATTCGCATGTTCAGCAGTCAATGGATGTGAGCTCGTGTGGTATCAAACTTTGAGTCTTTGTCTCATGGAAGTGACACTTGGTTGCTAGACACTTGGTACAAAAGGGAGCAATGAGGCTCCAATATGTTGCATAAGGGAGTAGTGAGGCTCCAATATGTGGCTACTGATGAGAAGTTTGTGGATGTACTAACAAAGTCATTGTTAAGAATGAAGTTTGAGTACTTCAGGGACAAGCTCGGTGTAGTCCCTCTTCATAGGGAGTGATGGCTTCAGAGGTTATCGCAGGGTAGTGGATGTCATGATGACATGTTTTAGCCATTGGAGAGATACCCACCAGCCCTAGATGCATGTTGAAGAGATGAGGTACAAATGTTATTGTAGGGTATTGGATGTCATGCATAAGATATCCAAGTTTTCTATGGGAAACTGGATAGTCTCATGATAACATGTTGTAGCTATTGGAGAGATACCCACTGGCCCTAGATGCATGTTATGAAGTCACAAGGGTGCACGTGATGAGGTACAGATGCATTGTAAGGTAGTGGATGTCGTGGGGACATGTAGTTATTTGAGAACTACCCACATGCCTTTGATGCATTGGTTGTGAAGTCACAAGAGTGCACATGATGAAGCACATATGCATTGCGAGGTAATGGATGTCATGGTGACATGTTGAATCTATCTGAGAGTTACCCATAGGTAATCTTCAAAGGGAATCTTCAGAAGTAATATTGGCATAATGTAAAGTGTCTCCCTCGCTGAGAGGGAGTGTTGATGTTTGGGCAACATCGGAAATACATTCTACTAGATTGATAATTAATAATGAGATTATTAATTATTAAGCAATATTATTAATTATAATTTATTTTTATTTTTTTGTACTGGGGGAATTGGCAACTCGCGGTTCTCGTACTCGCGTGACACGGGGTCGATACCCGTTCACTACCACTATAACCCCATGTGCTTCCACACAGCCCGCAAGAATGGAGCACAGGTAAATTGGGGTGAGAATCAACCTTGAGACCTCTTTTTACATATTTCCTTCCATTTACATAGCACTTGTCAATCGGTCTACACCTCTGCGGGCATTATTAATTATAATATTATTATTGTAATAATATATATATATATATATATAATAAAGTATAAAGCATAAATATAAAATATATTTATATTATATGTATATTATAATATAAAGTATAAATATATTTATTACCCAAGGGATGCATCTCTTCATGGATGATCACCATGGTCACCATGGTCACCATACGTTCTTTATATATAGAACATTCATCATTGTAATAAGATATTCATTCACATACAATATCATCTCTTGTGAAAAATCAACAGTTCCATGTAGATTTCTTCTTGCAAATCCCCATGCAAGAAGGCATATTTAACATCTATTTGATGGACCTTCCATTTATGTGAAGTAAAAAGGGCTAGAACAAAGCAGATGGAATTCATTTTAGCTACGGGGGAAAAGTTTTCATTATAGTCAATGCCTTCAACTTGATAGAACACTTTGAAAAATAATCGAACCTTGTATCTTTCAACACTTCCATCAAACACATGCTTAGTTCTATACACCCATTTACATCTGACAAGTTTTCTTTCTTCAGAAGAGGTACCAGATCTCAAGTATCATTTGGCATTAAAGAGCGATACTCTTCATTCATTGTTGTGTCCCAAACTAGATGGCCTGAAGTTTCTACAAATGATTCTAGATCATGAGTCTCTCAAACTTGATCCAAAAGAGAAGAGACTCATTGGAACTATGAATGAGTCCAACATTTATCTAAAGGATCACTAACAAGATCATCGGTTGCTTCTCATGTTGAATGAACCCATTTGGAAAGCGGCAATGTTGGTGTTGGTGTAGGTTCATGATCAATGGACTCATCTGGAGGAAGGTAAGAAGGCGGAGGTGGATTTTCATCCTCACTATCATCATCATCTGAAGAAGAAGAAACCTGAATTAGAACAACATATGGCACAAACATCGAATATGGCTCGTAGGGGGAAGATGGCACAAACGTCAAATTAGGCTCACAGGCCAAGAGATTTTCATCAAATTTAACATCTCTTCTAATAATAATTTCATTGGAATGAGGTTGTAACCTTTGACATCTTCAAAATATCCAACAAAAATACACATCTCACTTTTAGGTTGTAAAGCTTTCATTTTCTCATAAGGAATGTAAGCCCATGCTACACTACCAAATACACTAAAGTAACTTACATATGGCTTAATTGTATTCCATGCTTCATCTGGTGTTATATTTTTTAAATCCTTTGTGGGAGTGCAATTTACTATGTGATTTTCACAGTTAAAGGATTTTACCCGGTAATGAAGACTTAATCCTTTAGATTGGGTCATACAATTAGCCATTTTTTTTAATGTGTGATTTATTTTCTTGAAAAAACCATTTTGTTGTGTTTTTATACGAAAAAGTATGTTGTGTCTAAATGCCCTATGCAGTGCAGTAGTAAATTTATTGTTCACATATTTTCCTCCATTATCTGTTCTTAACCTTTGAGGTTGATGTTCAAATTGTTTTTCTACGAGGGCCATGTAGGCCAAAAACTTGTCAAAAAATTCACTCTTAATTTTTAAGAAGTAAACCCAAGTGCATCTGGAGAAATCATAAATGAAAGTTAAAAAATATTTCCACCTAGAGAAAAAAGGAGAGCGGACCACACAAATCATTGTGAACAAGTTGCAAAGGGGTTGAGGCGTGCCAAAAGGCATGTTTTTCAAAATTGTCCCAATTATATTTTTCGAGAACACAACTAGCACAAACACCATCTCTGCAAGAAATGAGAGGAAGACCAGTCACCATGTGTTGATTACATAGTTTTTGTAATGAGCGATAGTTTAGATGACCAAACCGCTTATGCCAAAGTTTGTTCAAGTCGTCACTATGAGAAACAAAAACTAATGGAAAAGATGATGACCCAAAGTTGTCAAACTTGTACAATCTAGTAATATCATCGACAATTCCAATTGTGAAGACATGCTTAAGATCTTTTAAATCCTTGATTACAACTTTGAGAGGTGAAAACTCTACGGTTTAACCTTCACTTGAATGAGTGATCTGATATATTGATAGAAGGTTGCAGGAAACACTTGGAACACATAATACATCATTGAAATGACCATTATCTCCTTGGATTGTTCCAGACCCTACAACACTAAGAGACCTATCATCACCAAAAAATATTTTCTTGATGTTACATTCATTAAGACTAGAGAATATGGTTTTATCCTTAGCGATATGATATGATGTTCCAAAATAAATAAGTCACTCATCAGAAGAAATAGAAGTTGCATTGAAGGAGAAACTAGAAGCAAGAAGTACATGTCCATGAGAATAAGAAGAATAAGAATCAATATTGATGTTGTGTTTCTTCATTGGTTCTTATAAGGTTTCCATCTTTTTAAAACAATTAGACTCAACATGATTATCTTTCCCACAAAAGTTGCAATGTTTGTCAATCTTCTTACTTTCGGATTTTGCTCCTTTGTCACCATTAGGAGCAAAAGTTGGAGTAAAGGGTTTGGGACCCTTGTTTTGTTTGTTGTTTTGGTGACAATTTTGTTTCTTGGGATTCTTGGATTTATCTATCTATTGAACCACTAAGGCTTTGTTGGATGTACCTGTAGTGCTAATCAATCCAAGTTGCACAAGTTTATCTTGTTCTCGAACCAGAAAATCACATAAGGAATCAAGAGATGGTTGTTTACAGGCACTCCCTAAAGCTTCTCTGGTGGCATAAAAGGTAAATACAAAAACAAAATATGCACTACCAAGCTTAACAAGAATAGCATATATGCATCGATCTTCCTTCAGATTTGGTTTGCAATATATACATAAAAATCTTAAGTGAATTGGGTTTAGCTTGGATGGTTGCAAGGGAATGATTGTTATCCTCCCCACCCGGGTTCAATTCCCATAAATGACACGATGAGATCAAAATGAGTATTGTTGTAATGGCTTCGAGCCTATATGAATGGGAAAGTTTCCTTTGATTCAAAATTGAACAAGAAGGAACTGTTATTTCCTAGGAATAAAAAAAAGATAAGTAGTTTTCAATGCAAAGAAAATCCTTTGGACTTAAAGTCATTCACTGATTTACCAACTGGTGGACTCGACTAATATTGTGTTTACCAAACACGTCTTCAAGTTTTTCCCAAGATTTATCTGGGCTATCAATTCCTTGAAGGTGAAACCTTAAATAAAAAAAGATGGACATTTTGATTAATCCACGTGCCTCGTCTTTTTTATTATCCTATTTGACTTTTTTTCATCATCATAGAAGACTTGTTTTGTTCTCAAGGTAATCCAGTACAATCCTTTACTTCTTAGTATATCCACCATATGGAATTTCCATGAGAAGTAGTTGGTATTGGTGAGCAAAAGATCACTAGGAGAAGCCATATTAAAATATGCAGAGAATATGGATTTAAAAGTTGAAACTAATAATCTCATTGGAAATTTCTTGAAAAAATATGTTGTTTAAAAAAACGGCACTAAAAACGGACTTCAAATGCGAATGTTATGCTCTTTTAAAAAAATGCATAAACGGTAACCAAAGAGCCATGTGGCAGAAATTGGTCCACATGGTGATACTCCTTACCTAACTTTGCATATAAGCTTATTTTTAAATAAGTTACTTATGAAGTGACTCACTTTTATAGAACAAGTGAGAATCATTTTTACAATGAAGTTACTTTATATAATAATAATCTATTTTTAAGGTCACGACCAAGCCAGACACGAAATTCGTGTATGAGACCCCTTTATTTGTGGGACAAGGGATCTTCTTCATGCAACGATTTCACTGCTAAAGTCTACAGAGGTATACATACCCTACCCCACTATAAATTTGCAAAACAAATAAAATTTAAAATAAAGTATTAAAGTTATTTAATACCGATTCACTTTTATAATTAAGTGAAATGCACTTTACAATGAATGCATGAACTTTTTCCCAAAAAAAGTAACAAAAAATAGACTTGAAATCAAGACTTCTTACTTCATAAAGTAACTTTTAATCAAGTGAGCTAGTGCAAAACACATTATAATCTTAAGAAGGATGGGGGGTGTTGTCATTGTTGTTGTTGTGGAAGACGATTTTGGATTGCGTGCTCGATAAAAACTTTTTTTTATGCGTTCACAAAAAAAAAATCGCTTCTCAACAACAACAAAAAGTTAGATCTTAATTAGTTTACCCAAAAAATGCAAGTTTTATTTCTGTTTCTAATTTATTGAGATCATAGAGAGCACGCTTCAAAGAGCATACGTAGCCAACAAAACACTCTTTGCTTTGTTTTTTATTTGTCAAAATCACACAAAGTGAGAGTATATGCATATTGAAAAGAGTAGCAACCTAGGAACAAAAACAAAAAACTTAAATATTATCTTTGTAATAAAAATTTAAAAAGAGTGTATTCAAACTTTATACCTCTAAATCTGTATCTTGGGCAAACAAAAACATTTTCAAGTGAAACAAAAAACGTTCATAATTGAAACGAGCGCACCAAATGCAATGGGACAATCCTCTCAGCCCATAAATGTACGAAAATGACAAAAACCAGAGATGCAACATGTCTTCAAGATCTCGATCTACAACGGGAGTGAATCTTCAAATGCGCTCTAATACCACGTTCGACAACACATGTATTTCAAGAAAAGACGAACATCTTCAATAACCACTCACACAACCAGATCAAATATCAACACAACGATGTTTTTACGTGGTAAAACTCATGTGGGGAAACATCCATGACCCCAACCAACACAACCACTTGAGACAATTTATTAATGCAAAAAAAAATAGTTTAAAGAGTTTTTCTCACAATCAATCATTGGCAAATGATCCTCCATGCTCTTTAAACAAAGATCATGGACCAATCGAGTGTTAAACCACAAATCAATGTAGTTGTTAAGATCAAGGAGAATATGAGTTGTTGAATCACTCTATGTCAGGAACATATCGTGACCTTCAAATAACAAATGCATACTAATGTATACTAAATAAAAACACTAAGAAACACACTTTAACCTATCGACACATTCGACCAAATTGGTCTAACTAACCCCTAAGTGTCTAAATATCCTAACACACTTCCCCTTAAATGTGTTGTCCAATCCTTGAATATTTTAAATGCCTACCCACAGGTGCAGAAAATATCTATCTTTCAAATGCAAGGTGAAGTGGCAATAAATAAGGATATTCCATGGGTTTTTTTTTACAGTGCGTAACAGGGGAACTCTTCTAAAGGAGATTCAGGAGGCATTCTATATTTATCTTGAAATCACAATATTTCTTTTAAAGTTGGAATTGATCAAGAAACTAACAACCTCTGCGAATTGATAACTCTAAAGCTAGTCCTAAAACTAGCACAAGAATTTGTATAACCCAATTACAAATTTTTGGATATACAAAAATGATTATCCAATGGATGCGCAAAGAAATTGCTCTTAAGAATTTTACATTATGACCCTTGTATGATGAAGTTCTCAATCTACTAATGTCTTTCTCACATACATCTTTGTCTCATATTTATAGGGACAAGAAGAGTGCTACATATAGGGTCTCAAATGTTGGAGTTGGGTTAGAACAACGAACCTAAATTATTTTAGTAATCCAGAATGGACATACTGCAAAATATATTCATGAACCATGGGCCTAACTTTAGCCATCACAATTTCTATCTCAGTTTCTGTATAATGGTGGAATTTCATAGATCTCTAGGATGATTGATTAATGTCATTTTTGTCCTTTTTGAAAAGGCTATTGATGTAACCGAACATGAATCATTTTCAATTCTTTTTGTGATGATGAATCGGACATAAAAATTTCATGTAAAAAGCTTAACAACACTTATAAATAGCAAATATATTTAACAATATATTTTTTGATATAGTGTTTAATACATCTAAAGTTAAATTGAATCAACGTTGATTTTCCCTTATTTATATTCATACTTCTACGCCTATAATTTAATCAATACAATTTCTACACTTATAATTTAATCAATACAAACTGATCATATCAACTCACTAAATTCAATTCCCTAAATTGTGTAGTATATTTCATTCTTCGAAATGACAAAGCATAACGTGGAGCCGAATTCAATTCCTAATGTGAGGCATGTTTCATACGGAAAAGCCATTATGAATTCTCCATAAAATGCTACATCGCATTCTACCACTTAAGGTCAAACACACGTTAATGGAAAGCATCTCGCAAGTCTACTTCTAATCATTATCTAACAAAACTTTTTTACCATGTAAAATTTCTCTCACAAAAATATTTTACGATCTATGTATCCTCTCCGCCTTAAAGTAGTCTCTTGATTTTCCACTTAAAGTACTACTCCCATGTGGAAAGTGTACTGTGTAGTTTCGAAAATAGATGCTTTACAACCAGTGTAGATTAGGGTAGTTTCGAGCAATTTGTCAACACTGCCACGAGGGTAGATGCAATCCCGTAAGATTTTTCAGTTCAGTCCATGTTCCGTGAGAATCGAAGGATCACAATCAACCGCTTTGAATCAAATATCAAATTAGTTCCTTTTACAAGAAATATTCTCTAGTGTCTTTCCTTGACCACAAAATTTGAGGAAAAAAATGATAACTGTGTTACATTAGTGACAGATGTGTAGTCTTCATGGATTGCCATTTATATAATTCAATAGACAAACCACAAATATTCAGTAGACAAACCATTCTCAGAGTTGTATTTGAGATTATAAACAGAGTTAACAAACAAAGACAATTCCACAAGCAATGTAATCTTTAAAGGAATTTAATGACAGAATGCAACCAGATTTGGTTCAACACATGCAAATGCATTCATCTCCATCAATGCCTTCCAGAAATTTATTGTAATCATAATAATTCTTAGCCAGTCACTCGTTGGAATCAGATTGGCAGCTCTTACAATTCATAACAGAAAAGAATAACAAAATAAATAGCAACACCAAGAGCAACACTTTTCTTTTCTCAGATTAACTTCCAACTCGCTGCAAAGGAGTGTTTTTCCACTCAACTGTTGGCAATCTATTGTATATTCCACCCCCAAGTCAGGGCTATGAGACCACAAGGGAAAAACTCTACCCATCGGCTCTAAACTCTTTTCTCTTACCCAGTTACTCATTGGAATCAGATTGGCAGCTCTTACAATTCATAACAGAAAAGAATAACAAAATAAATAGCAACACCAACTCTTACAATTCATAACAGAAAAGAATAACAAAATAAATAGCAACACCAATAGCAACACTTTTCTTTTCTCAGGTTAACTTCCAACTAGCTGCAAAGGAGCGTTTCTCCACTCAACTGCTGGCAACCTATTGCAGATTCCACCCCCAAGTCAGGGCTATGAGACCGCAAGGGAAAAACTCTACCCATCGGCTCTAAACTCTTTCTCGCAACCCAACCCAACCCACAGTGCTCAGATGGGTTGCTCCAGACACAATAATCCATCTTCAACCAGCTACTCTCTCCTATCATCCCTGCACAAAACCAGGAAAGGAATTCCCTTCTCTACAAACAGTTCCTCTAAACTTTCCTTTCTGTCCAGTGCTCTAGTGCAGGGAAGGGAACCTCTTCTACTGGTTTCTATGGGTATCTTGGAGAATAGACAACCTCAGAGATAAGCGGCAGAGTTGCAGCTACATATTTCTTATCTTATATGCAGTCTTTAGATTCAAATATCAGCTGGTATTCACAGGTATCCTTGGTCACGGGCTCCACATGGATGGTGATCACCCTAGAATGATATGGTCGAGGACAAGAATGAACAACAAGAGGGATGAACAAGAAAACAGTGAGCAAAGAATGTTGCCTGACTCCAAAAACACAGCTAATATACTTCCAAGGAAAACAAAAGGGATGAACAAGAAAACAATGAGCAAAGAATGTTGCTTGGCTCCAAAACACAGCTAATATACTTCCAAGGAAAATACGACCACATGCCTTCTCAAGAGGAACACGTATCCTTTGCTTGGACAACTAACTCTCATGGTTGATATGTCTTTGGTTAATCATAAGAAGAGATTGAAGAACTTAGGATAAAATCATGATATGTCTTTCCCTCTCGTGCACTCATATTCCCCTCTGCTCACTTGCAGCATTTAGTGGTTTTAATATTATAATCATAATGTACCTGCATACAAACCAAAATACACCATGGAAATGGTTACCCTCCTGCGCATACAAACCAAAATACACCATGGAAATGGTTACCCTCCTGCCCAGTGAATAGTTAGTGCCTAAAAGCATGCATAAAAATAAAACCACATGTTCAGGTCTCTTGTCAAGTTATCATTAAACATAAACACATTGATCTATAAAATTTTGGCATACACACTGATCCTCATAATTTTGACTGGGGTATTACACTGTTCACATAAAATGTGGGATCCAAAGAGATCAAAATAATGCAAAAAGCACCAAAGAAAAATCTCAGTATACTTGCTTGTAATTTTGATGTCATCTTGTTAACACGTTTTCTAGTTCTTTTGAGACACAAGTTAATAGTTTGCTTTCTCTTAACTTGCAATCAACTACTGTGCTAGTAAAATAATGAATTGCAGATGAGCTAGGCCTGTTTTTATTTTCTATAAAGCCACAAACAAGCTAGGTTTCCAGAAGGATACTTCCTTGACAGCTAGCTAATCAGTCCGTTTCTGAAATCTAGAATCAATTTCTTACTGAGTATTCTCTCTTTTGGTTCAAGTACCCCTGTCCAAGGCATTTTCATTCATGAAATATGGATATAAACAATGAGACTGGGTTTGAGTGGATTTATGGCTTCCTTAATGCATTCTATTTCTATTTCCTTATTTTTGTGTCTCTATTTAGTCACAGTAAGCGCTAATAGCAGATCCATTTATAGCTGCCACATCAAACAACAATCCACGAGAGATAAAGCCCTCCATACTTGAAAAGCTGTCAAAATGCTTTTCTTGTAAACTATAGATAGCTTACAACATTTCTCACAACTGGGCAAGGAAATCCCTTCTTTGAAAGGGTAAAGGAAAGCCCATTTCTAAGTCCATTTCTATTGCAGTACACTCTGGCTTTATATTTACAGCTTGATTATAGTACAGGGATAGTTTCCTCATCTGACTTGCCCTGTTCTTTGCATCCTGCGAGGAATATTGCAAATAATTTTACAAGAGTTCTCAAGTTGCTGACAGCATACCACAACCCAGACAATGTCAGAATGTATGAAGTTGTGTGTTGCAACTAGTTTGGCAGTGTGAATGATCTCTGATCACCAGAATACCAGCTTACATGATTGACAAAATCTGCATGGAAGAGGAATGAGCAGCCAGCTAATTGAGCTACTCAACCTGCATCCTGGATGACACCTGAATCTATGCAGCCCTTAACTATGAGCTACACAAGACGAATTGATATTGTGGAAGAAATTACTTCCTGTTTTGATCAGATTCTTTTTTCTTCTCTTAAAACATCTTCACTGTTTTTGGTTTCCTGGGATCACAGATGTAGTCCAGTTTTACTTGCTTACATTGAACATCGCTCATATGGGACAAAACCCACTCCAGACTTTGACTTTGCAAAGCTTGAAGCAATGAATTTGTTTGCTTTGCAAAAATTAACAGCTGATGCTTCCAGCAGCCCATGGCTGACAACACCTTCTGAATCTTCCAGTACCTTCTCCCTGGAAATTGATACAAAAGGAGCTTTCGAACTCTGTGTATGTACTTTACCTGTGTATGCTTGCTCCTCACCGGCTCCACTACCTTCGACATGAGGGCACATCTCACCTTCAATACTTCTGCTTGACTTTTGCTTTGAATCCTCAAAGAATGAATCCCTGCCAATTATTTTGGAGAACATGCCATCTCCAGGGGAAAAGCTCTGAGGCAAAACCTCTTGTGCAAACAAAGCTCTGAATGCAATTTGACCCTGCAAAATGGGAAGAAGCAAAATATTTACTTTCCACATTGAATAGAAAGCAAAAAAGAAAAAATGGAAACTTCAACATAGAACATAGAAATTATCGTACAGCTCATTTACAAGGGGTTGCAATTAGATAAGAGTATACAAAAAGATGTTACCAACCCTGGAATAACTGTTGTTTCTACTGTTCTGAACACATATTTTTTCTTCGTTGAGTCCACCTTGCTTTGTTGATAGATTGTTGCTATAACACATTTCTTCCTCATCTATGGATGAACCTTCTTCTGCTTCAGGAATATATCCTCCCCCATTACGTTGTAAGCTCTGTACACAATTTCTTGTGTTCTCCTGAATGTTAGTCCCCGAGTAAGGATCAATTTCAGGATCATTGCTTGAAGGTGTGTTTGAAGCACATTGTGACCTTTCTTTTCCTAACTCTGTCTCTTTCATTATTTGGTCCTCTTCTTCAGTTTGGCAGCTTTGTTTTTCTGCATGACGTCGTGCATCATTGGATTCTTGTATAAGACTGGATGTGTAGTTCTCAGATTGTGAACCTTGTAATAAGGTCTCGCCTTCTCTTTCAGTCGTATTTGACTGGCTTTGTTCTCTAACTCCTCCAACAGTTTCAGCTTTGCATACAGATGAAATATTCTCTGCAGCTGTGGCTCCTGAAAACATTCTTGGGTGGAGAAGAGAGGGCACAGCACCATACAAGGACCACCAGGCTGAGGCTGCAGCAACTGTTGCTACTGCAACTGCTTCTGCAACAGCTGTGTCGCCATTCTGCATCTGAGCCCAAGGAAATACTGGAGAAAAGGTAGAAGGCCATGGACTCATGATCTCATCCTTAGACAATGAGGATGTATTATTAGACATGCTCATCGCCAAAGCTGAATGAGACAAAGGTGTCATGTTAACAACCTCATTCACATTTTCTGAAACTGCTCCATCTACGACACACTGCACTGAGACATGCCTTGGGTACCCCGAAAAAATGCTCGGAGATTCTTGATTTCTAGTAAGACAACTTGAATTGGTATCCAGTTCACTAGAAATTTGTTCATCTGAGTCTGTTTTTTCTCTGCAATCCTTGTCTGCAGTCGATACAGATCCAGAATGTAAGACAGAGTTTACAGCAGCAGTGGTATGAGACTTTAGACTATAGCTGTGTAGGATTTCATTTCCATCGTCCAGTATTTGATTTTTGGCTTTAATCTTCAAAGGACTGGTTTCTTGTTGCACTGGAACAAATTCATGAAAATCTCCTTGATTGTTACTTACAGCTGGTTCAGTAGAGAAAGTATTTGGCCCTTCAATAGTAGAGACCAACATTGTTTGGCCAAAAAGCTTGAGACTCAATGGAGAGCTGTTCAATCTAGGTGACTCCATTTTGACTTCTTGTCCGTTATTACTGTTACAAAGCCTTGTTTTTGCATTGTGTCGATCAAATCGAGCACGCTGTTGCATCAGTAAAGTTGATATGAGATCAATGTTATTCAAATAGACAAGCCTTGGAATCTTGAGGGTCCATACATCAAAATGAGAACTACAAAGGAGAACAAGCTTATACATCAGCAAAGTAGACAAATACCTATCAGGGTACTGCAGACTACAGAAATTAACATTTAGGAAGCTGACTGTATAAGCAAACCGATTGTGTATGTATTCTTGCAAAAGAATCAGAAACAATATTTGATTCTAAGATGATGGATAAATACCTTGCAAGGTCCATCTCCCAGGCTCAGTAAAGGAACAGATGAAACAACTGAAGGCAATATATCCCCTTCTTTACTTGCTGGTGACCCACTCTGATGGGCAGTACCTACTGCTTTACGGGGATAAGGATGCCTTGGTTTCCTTTTAGGCCGAGGTGGCGGGATGTCAATATCCTGTGTTCTCTCTGTGGAAGACACACCTTTGCTTGAAGATCCCCTTACCAACTGCAATAACCACAGGGAATATCATTTCAGCAACAGATTCCTTCAATTCACATAACCACAAATAAAAATGGAATAAATCAAATCTGAGAAATGGGCAAATGTAGTCTCAGTACAATTTTCCACAAGCTGTTTGTCTTATTTCATGTGCATTTCAGCACTTGGTTTTTAAAAATTCACCTCACCATAAACACTACATCCCTTTATTGCTTTCTTTCATGTGTACAGGGAACAGAATATGGAGCCTGACAGGCTTTCCAAGATGTAGGAAGAGAAATATATGAAGAATGCAGAGATGGGGCTATAACCATCTTTGAAGATTTTTACTTCTAAACCAGTCACTCAATTTTTAATCTTGTTGTATATTTCTGTAGCTATTTTTAGTTTATATACTGTTGACAGTTTAGGCTTTTAAACAGTGAAGCTGTCAAGTATCATCATGTAATTTCTGGTTTTGTTATGACTGCTTTCTATATAGGAGATCGGTACACTGGCTTTTTGAAGGCCATATGAGGTCTGTAACATATCTGTTATCCCGAAAGTTAAGCTTTTTTTTTAGGTAGGTGAAAGTTTTTAAATTGCATAGGAGGTTCAGAAGCCTCTACTTATTCTTCTCAGTAAGTGCATCAGCACATTAAATGTGTGATTTTTTCCTTAAAAAAAATACTACATCCCTTTAAAAATAGATGCCTAGATATTTCAAGTTATAATTCTCTCCAAAAATTATATCCCACAAGCATGTTCGAGAAGTATAATTTTTTGCATAAGCCTCTACTTATTCTGCTCTGTAAATGCATCAGCACATTAAATGTGTGAATTTTTCCTTGAAAAAAAAAATGCTACATACCTTTAAAAATAAATGCCTAGATATTTCAAATTATAATTCTCTCCAAAAATTGTATCCCACAAGCAAGTTCGGAAATTTCATAACCGAGTATAATTTTTTAACTAAATTTTGATTAAATTCGATTTTGGAAAAAAGATATCTTAGAAACCAAGTAGGTTTCAGAGAATGCTAAAATAATAAGCATAAACATTTATGCATAAAAAACAATCGATGCAGAGTTCCTTCATAGACATTAAGTATTAGTAGAGCGATGCTAAGAGTAGGGACCTTAGAGAAGAACTTCTGAGCATGGCTTCGTATCTGGACAGCTGTCTTCGTGCCTATATGCTCTGCAAACCCCATTCACAAACTTCGTAAGACCCAACCAACAGACCGTCTACAGAATACAAAAGTTGCATCCTCACCAAGTCGACTTTCTAGACTACCAAAGATTAAATTCTCAAATTAGTACAACTATTAATCCGTAAGATGCAAAGCTTATCCAAACCCCAATTAGACAAAAACCCAATTTAAATTCAATGCTCCATTTTGGGTCTAAGAAAAGAGGTCCTATAAACCAGACAGGTCTCAAAAGAACTCAGATGTTCAATCACAAACGAAACCTTCAAAACCCAATTTAAATTCAACGGTTATAAGACAAGAGGTTATATAAACCAGAGGTCTACACGCGATGAGAGAATAGAATTGGAAAATTTAGAAGAATACCTTCAATTCGCCTCCATGCTCGGCCATACATTTTCAGGGCTTCCAGAAACTTGAGATGCTCTTCTTCGCTCCACCTCTCTCTCTGCTTTGTGATTGTGTATGGTTTCCTCACCTGTAATTTGTATTTTCCGGCAACACAATTAAACCCCAGATTGCAAGTTGAAATAAATCAACCAAGAACGCAACACAATTAAACCCCAGATTGCAAGTTGAAATAAATCAACCAAGAACAGAAGAAAATGATAAGAAAAATATACCTTTGCGGCGAGTTCGTCTCCTGACGAACAGATCGAATTGGAATTGGAATTGGAATCCCCGCTGAGAGTGAGAATATTAGAAGGCAGAGACATCTTCATCGTCAGTTCAGAGAACAAAAACAACAGCAGACGGGAGAATATCGTGGTTTTCCTCGATAATCAGCCCATGGAATGGATTTCGATTTCCGTTACACACCCTTTTCTTTGCTCGTTTTCTTTTAACTTAACTGGAGGAGTCAGATGTCTCCAGCCACCAGTTTTTTTGCCTCTATTTTCCGATATCGGAAAATACGTAATTCCGGTATTTTAGCTTGTGGCCGTCGATCGTTGTCCGGCTTTTTGACGTGGCAAGCGAAGAATGGAAAAAGGGAAAAAAGAGAAGAAAAGACAAAGCCACTTTTAAAATGACACCTAACTAGTTGATTACAATACGCAATTATTATTATTTTTTAATTCATTTAAGGCGGTGGATTTTTTGGCAAAAATTTTGGGGGAAAAATGTATAATAACGACAGCCACGAGTTGAGTTGGGGAGGGCTGGAAAGTTGAGTCGATGATTATCCAAGAATGCCACCTCATCTTTCGCTTTTTGCTCTTTTTGCTTGCCCCGTCAACTCCGACCCCGGCCCTACCACTTCATGTCACTATGATGACACGTGGCAGGCGTCACCTTATCCATGAAGAAGGCGCTTGGGATTTCGCTTAACAGCCAGAAACTTCCCATCGTGACAGCTGCCCTCCCTCACCTGTCTTCACAACATCCAAATTTGATTTTCAGATGAGGATGCTGTGGACTAAACATTTCGGTTTCAATCTCACTCTCGCCAAGACTTTGGAGGCTTGGTAAAAAAAATTAGATAAAAATAGTTTTAACTGTCCATAGATAATCCAAGTGAATAAATAATTTTAACTTCGATTTTCATTTTTCAAATTTTGAAATCACAATTTCTGACACTTTATACACATTATCACAATTATTGGACCATGAATAAATATCTTCCCCTTTCCCTAGTTCATTTTTGTGTATGTTCCTCATCAAAACTATGTTCCACGCATATATTTTTCAAAGTAATTACTTGTAATTTCATTGTTAAAGTTCTAAGACAGCCCCTTAGATTCTCGATGTGACATGCATATGTGCAATTATGTTGAGATAGAAATTCATAGAATATGATGACAAGATAGAATATGACTTTTTGGCCTATCATAGTTGGACCCTCTTCTTTTAGGTCCCACAAA
>CBVK0100031010.1:0-13473 GCA_900067695.1 Picea abies | reverse complement strand
CTCCTAGTAAGTTTCCCACCAATGTTTGACATGAGGGAGAGCTTTAAGGATTGCGAAGGTGATCTTTCCTCTGTCAGAAAAATTGTGAACAAAGAAATAACCTTCTAGCAGATTTAACCATTTGTCTAGGGCTTCTGCATCTATATGTCCTTCAAATACACTAAATACACTAATATCAAAATTGACTTGTACCTTAAAATGCAAGGTGCCTCCAAAGTGGAGACTTGATGAAGATGCACCTGATGCTATCGACAGGCGTTGAAGGATGTGGGAAAAATTCTCCATCATTTATTCCCTCTGTTGTGTGACAGTTTGCTCACGCAATAGATTAATAGAATCGTCTTCTCTATCGTTTTTCTTTTCTTCCACCAATGGGGATTTCTTGGGTGTGCAAGAAATATTTTCCTCGGGAGAGACAAGTTCAAGACCCAACTTTCTATACTCGGATCTCATCGGGGACATGCACTGAAAAACGATCAAGAGTAGCCTGCTCTGATACTACCGACTTGGATATCGCATATCCAAATGCATGGATAAATAAGCTCAAGAAGTAATCCCTAAAAAAATCCATAAGTTGTAACTATAAAACACTATCCAAGTGTTCATCCAAATGTAAACCTAAAAGGTTCATCTCTTGTCAATAATATATCCCAAAAAAGAAAGAATCATATCCTTCATATATAAATACTAATTTACACATTTCCAATTTGTAAAATAAACATTTGTAATTGTGATGTATTGAATGAATTAATATGGGCATGCTTCCTCCATAATCTTGTAATTCACTCTCAACAAGAAAAATATTAAATGAAAATTTGAAAAATATTCAAACACTTGAACTTCGTAATGGAACACATTGTTTCATATAAAATTCAAATCCATACATAATTTGAATTTGGTAAATGTACTTAATAACAAGATGACTCAATCCACAATAATTTATTTAAAAAATCTAGAGGATTTCATTTTATCAAACATAATCTATGAAATGATGAGCAAGTGAATATCTAAATTCATTACATTGTCTATAAAATGACTACTTGGTGCATTGCCTAGTTTACATTCACTCCTCATTTTATTTCACTATTTGTAGTTTGTTTTATTTAAGTTCACAATATTTTTTACATAAGTATATATAATATTCCATTAAATTACATATTAATATTAGATGCAACCATTTTTGCACTCTTCAATAAGATGTGCATATCTCAACTATTCTCACATCCTTAATAAATATGAATTATGGTAAGAGAATATAACCACTTAGGAGGTTAAATCCTCTATCCACTCACCAAATATGAGTGAATTCTGTGAATACAAAATATGACTCACAACCTTCTGCAAAATTTCCACATGAAAATGTTCCAATTGTTATTCATGCTAATGGTGCATGGATCATGCTACAAAAAAGATATTCCTCAATAAATATTGTCGAAAGAAGACATGGAAGGAGAAATCATGCAGATTGGAGGTGGTGATTAGTCAACTAAAGAAAATTCTAAGAAGTAGAACATTCCTTCTAGCACCCATTCTTGGTGCATGTATTCTCTACAAGGAGAAGGAGGAGGAAAACCACCATAGAGACATATGAGAATGAATTTAAATAGTGACTTGGTACACATACATGGTAGACCTAGGCCATGACCTTGAAATCATTCAACTAGTGTGGCCTTCATATGTCAAACTAGTGCTAATCCAGTCAAGATTGGCTTGTCATGCAAGTCATGGTGGACTATATTTTAAAAGTACATCTATATTTGAGACTCATAATAGATAATGATTGGGATAAACAGTAAGCAATAAACCCTAGATCACCTTGAATAGTTTAATAATTTTACTGAGAACTTTTCTAATGTATGTTAGGCTAATCCTTATGGGACTCATAGAATCGAGAATTGTGAAGAAAGAGGTTTCCAAATATGGAAATCATGTGGAATGATGATTTTGTAAAAGAAGAAGTAAAAGTGTGCTATGAAGAGAAAAGTGAATATTATAATATTTTATCGTTTTAATTCTAGTAGTTCAAATAGATTAAAAATTATATTGTTATATGAAATGAATGAAGGACATGTATATAATCTCAAGCACATACCTATATGACCAAAATAGTTTCTCTTAAATTGACTTTAAATCACTTTGCAATATTCGTACCAAGTGGTTTCTTCTACAAATCATCACCTTATCATTTTGATGGACATCAAATTCATGGAATGTCCTTAGGTACCATCCGATAGGGTATGGTTTTTGGTATTTTTTTTTCCTACTCATACAAGCTACATTCTTCAATCACTTGATATAAGTGTTTTTTTCACTATTTGCGAGGTATTCAAAAACTATGCAATTAATAAGAATGGCAAGAAATCAGGTGCTTGAAATAAAAAGTGTTGAATTCATTAAGCTCGAGAAAAGGCATTGCAAAATGCACTTACATTAATGGAAAAACATTAATTCACGTTATTAAAGAACTTGGATTTGACCCCTCAATCCTAATGTTCTTTCCTATGACATGCGATCGATGATACTTTCCAAGTTTTTTTTAAGAAGGTAAAATCATTGTGGAGAACAGACTTAGACTAGTAGGTGTAAATCAAGTGCAACAAATTTCAATTTATATTATAGAACATCAATCAAATTCATAAGTTAATGAGACGAAATACTGTTTCCATAATATACATCATCTCACAATGCCTATGCAATTTATCCAACCTAGCTAAGTAAAGGGTGGTGTTCTAAAATTTGGGATAGACCTTCATCACATCAATGAAGATGTGAGTCTCTCCATGCCATGTCCTTCACATATACTTGATCCCAATGAGCTAACACATTAATACATATATTATAGAGAGAGGAATGTGGAATAAGATGCTACTAATTTAGGGGAAAATGAGTACCTTGGAGAGGAATAAAATTCAATGATGACATGTATTCAACAAAACAATAATAAAGTAATAAGGATTCAAGGACATGCACTTCCTTCCAATTTCTTATTCTATTAATGGAAAGGATATAATAGGATTCAAAGATTGAAGATCAAGGTCCAATTTGAATCAATCATCACTCATAAATAGTTTCTTGAGTCTAGTGCCTTTAAATTCTCAATAAGTTATATGAATGAAAGAAATAAAAGAATTAGATAAAACAAAGGAAGAAATAACATGTAGAGGAAACTAAGTCATATCAAATTGTTCTAAAAGAAAAGGAGCATGAGAAACTTGAAATGTAATTACAAGTAAATAAAAGTAATAACAAAGTTTATTGAAAATTAGGCAAAAAAAAGAGAAAAAGAAACATGTAAGAACACAATCATAATGAACATGGGAGAAAGGAGAAGGATATTGAAAGCTCATGGTAGAAATTGGGTAGGAGAAGGAATCTTAGAAATCCACATAAAATTCTAACTGAGAACCATCTAGTGCTATGAGACATGATAAATTTCCAATAACCCTCATTTGGTACTCATAATAGTTTGGAAATTCCTTTCTATTTATCACCTTCTTGTTCAATTGTCATCTACACCAACAAGAGGGGCCATGGCGATAGGAGGACTTTCGACAAGAACTAGCCTTCCATTTACCCGTATCATGGAACAACCAATTGATGTTCAAAGAACTAGCCTTCCATTTACCCGTATCATGGAACAACCAATTGATGTTCACTTCTTGGGTACCAACAACCAATTGAAGAACTATGTGAATGCATGAATTGCTTTGAAAAATAGTGTTGGATAAGAATGAAGGTCTAATTTAGGAGTGAATACCTTATGTTTTATATTTCTAATAGATGGGTTACCTCATTTTTATTTTCTATTAGAATTGAATGATACAGATATGCCTAATTAATCTCAATATTATGTATGTTTCATACATCAATTTCGAAATAGCTTTAAGGAAATAGTCCACCACATTAATTCATATTATGAATTCTAAAATTATTAGAAAGTTCAATAATATATCACTTGATAATAAGGAGGTGAGATAGGTATTTTAATGTATGTGGTATTTTAATAGTCTTTGATAAAAGGACAAATTAAGAAACATGAGAAGGATTATTAGGTGGAAAGTAGATAATATATTGGAACCAATACACTAGAGATATAAATAAAAAGGTATATAAAAAATGTCAAAAAAATATATCTAATAAAATTAACACCTTTTAAATTGAAAAAATGTTAAAAAAATTCAAACGATAACATTTTAAAAATAAAATAAGGATTAAGAATATTCTTTAATATCAAAAATCATGTTATATCATAAATATACTAATTAAGTTAATGTATAAGACATAATTACCATATACAAATTTATGTTCATGTTCAGATTCGATAACATTCCAAAAAATATAATAAAAAAATCTAAGTTAAAATAAATAGAAAAGTATTTATTATTATATTATACCACCATTATAAATATAGATTTTAATCTTTACTTTTTGAAATATCAATAAAAAAAAATTTACTTTTTGAAATACCAAAAAAAAATAAAAAATAAAAATATTGAAAATGATACAAATATATAAATATTTTAAAAATAAAATTTAAATCTCTTTTTTTTTTTAAATCTTAAACATCACTAAAAATGAAACTTAAACAATAGCAAAGGTAACCATAACATATGAACAATGAAGCAAGTACATAATAAACATATTAACAACATGAAAATGCAAATATTGCAACCATATACAATCATAAAAACCTATGAAATTTGTAAAAGGGAGTGATGAGGAAACACCTTTAATATGATGAAGTTGCAAGAGTTGAAAATGCAAATATTGAAACCATATACAATCATAAAAAACTATGAAGTTTGTAAAAATGAGTGATGAGGAAAAGCCTTTAATAAGAAGCCACAAGAGTTGAAGAAGCCCAAAGTGAGCGAGCAAAGAGAGGCCATAAACATTTAGAAATTCGATTCTACTAACATATAAAACTTTAATTGAACAAACAGTATCAGGACTAACCAAAATCGGATCCAAATTCGAGTACAGGGAGGGCCCAATTCGACCAAATATTAAAACGATGGTGTAAAATAAAAATGTATTGAGAACCAAATAGAAAATCAAGCACACCAAAATATAAAGTAAGACATAATTCAAATGTAATTGTATGTTTCCCATAACTTGGGAACAGACAAACTTTCATTGTGCACTTTATTTTAAATATTGAAAACTCACTGGGTACAATAACTGTGACTTTGTAATAAGATTTTATTATATAAATATAATAAAAAATATACGTTATCTGGTTTTAGTTAATGTCAAACGCATTTCTTATCATAAGATTAATTATGCAACGGTCATATATATTTAACGAGAAACATGTCTTGTCATGCAACGGTCATATATTTTTAACGAGAAACATGTCTTGTCATGCAACGGTCATATATTTTAAAAGGACCCTACTGGACTCAGCAGTTAATGAATGATACCTCTATGATCAGCCAGCAAACGACAGTTTACCAGCACTAAGAGGCCTACCGGATCAATTGTGCCCTTTGGAAGAGGCAGATGGCGGAACAGTTGACTCCTGGGGAAGCGAGCTGAACTTGGACTGAGTACGCTTCGATGACTCCAAACCTCCACTGCCACGGCCACCAGCATCTTCATTGCTGGGAATTACTTGCTCATAATTACCAACCCACATATATTTGTTTCCATTTGCGGCAAACTGTTCTCCGTGTTCCATGTAGTTGTAAGGTCCAACTCGGGCATTACACTGTACTGGAAGAATAATCAGCAATATCAGCGTGATTAAGACCATACTGGACTCCATCTGATTGAAGTTATAGATAGCTAAATGAAAATACTGGGATTAAGTGTTGGGCAGCGGAAGCAAAATAGATCATCAATAAGGAAGATTGAACAAGCATAAAACCGAGAATAACAGTCACACAATCCACATAGTGATTTATATGGAAACCCAATGTGGGAACCGGAAATGATATTATGTATTCTTATTTTTCAAGGGAGAATTACACTAGCAAATCTCAAGCATACAATCGTCCTCTTCTCACACACACTATGATCTCTACACACCTTGCACTCTCACCTCTATGGGTATGCTCGTATATATAGCATCTCTCAAACAGTTAGACTTTTACACATCTTACACTCTCACCTCTATGAGTATGCTCATATATATAGCATCTCTCAAACAATTAGACTAACTGATTATAGTTAGATTCACTAGTTCAAAAAATAATGCATGCATGCACATTCTTAATATAGCGACATGCATGTGCAGGTGACACCATGAGAAATTTGTTGGCATGTTTCCACATTGACAACAATTTACCTGAAATATCACGACGTTGATTAATTCATCACCTCAAGAGAAACCAAACACACTCTACAACTTCTCTAACAATATCTTTATATGAACATGTCTGCACGATTCACTCCACTATGGACCATTCTGTTTCCATCAGTAATATGTCTAATAAAGTGATGCACTTGTCCAAATATCATGAATCATAACCACAGATCAAATCATTACAACCAATGTAGGTGATCCTTGTGCTTTTGTGTTTGAAGCACCCATATCCATGCTCTTCACCTGGTTTTTTCATGTGACAACACCAACTGCGTGTGAAATGTTGACCATTTCCCATCACAATGATCAAACTTCCTACTAGCACATAATACTTGAGACATATAACTCTTTTCTTCTTTATCAATTAGGACATAAACCTGAAGAGAAATTACAAAGGAAAACCAAAGGGATGTTATCGGTTTCAAATTATTCATACTGAATTTCCTGAGTATCTTCACCTTATACTTCTATTGTGATAACCAAGCTTAACATATTTCATGTCTCTGTGTATTTCCATGCCCAAGATTTATTTTTCTTCTCCCATATCCTTCATAACAAATGTCATAACCAACTAAGCCAACCTATTGATCTCAACCATGTTTTTGCTTGCAACAAGCATAACATATAACACCAAGATAATGAATATACCATAAGCAGAATGGTTATACTCACTTCTTGTAAATTTAGCTCACCATGAAGGAATCAAACATCTTGTACCATCTGGTTGCCATGCTTCAAGTTGTACAATGATTCTTTAGTTTGCAAACAAATCTTCGGTTGTGATTATGATCTAACCATTCTGGTTGTTCCATATACATCTCCTTACCCAAAAAACTCCATGTAAAATAGTTTTAACATCTTGTTGAACTATTACAACCAGTGCTAGCACAACATGAATAGAAATAAGTTTTTAACAAATGGTGAGAAACTTTCATGGAAATCAATATCTTTCAAATACCCTTCTTCTATCAATCATGCTTTGAACATTTCATCTGAAAAGGAGATTCATCAAATACTGCATCTATGTCCATGATGATTTTGTGGGTAGTAGGATCCTGCAGTCTGCAACCCTTAACATCATCACCATATCAAAGATCTACCTATTTTATCCGGGTCCTACTTAGAAAGCTGATAAAAAAACCATAAGCATCACAATCGAATAACTTCATATTTGAGTAATTACCAGATGACTTGTTCATATCTCTTCTCAAATCTTGTTGTCTTTTACAACCAATGGTGACCGAGTTACAAGATAGTGCAACCGCTTATGTTCACAACTATTGTTGCAACTTGGCATTAGTGAATATCCCTATTCGATCTCAACTTCCTTGCAATACTTTAGAAGTTCCATGGATATGAACCAATCTCATCATATATTTTGAAACACTTGATTGACATGTCAACACATCAACCTTTCTATAGACCCATCTTTCTAAACTGGACACATTGCTCCACCTCGAACTTTGCGTTCGAACAACCTTGAACGAATTCAACCAAGCCAAACCAAGTGAACCTTTTCCGCTTGCCTCCAGGGACTTCACACTAGACTCTCGGTGCTCCACCTTAACATGAACACTCCCTTGACCAAATTCAACCAAGCCAACCAAGTTAGAATTCACTGCTTACCTCCAGGCCCATTTACAATGGAGTTCACCAAGCCTTTTATATGGAGTTCACCAAGCCTTTTATAGGCTTCATTACATGCAATCCATGGAAAAAATACCCTGGGATACCCAAAAAACATGGACCCGAAAAACCACTTGTTTTGACCTGTAGTTGAATTTGCTTCCTTTGGGGAGTTCTCTTTGGATGATTGTTGTCTTTTGCAAAAATCCTTCTTGAGATGCTCAGATTTGTCACAAAACCAACATTTTCCCTTACCCTTACTGTCTTTTGACTTGGACCTCGATCTACCTTTCTTATCTTACCCTACTTCTGTAGATCGACCTATGACCATCATTGTTTCTGTTGTTGAGGTTTCCTTACTGGATATTCTCCTCATCTTCTCATACAACAAAGATCCCACAACAATGTCATAATCAATGACATCTATTGAGCTAAACCACATAGTTGTGACTAGATAATCCCAAGACTCGGGAAACAAACTAAGTAACGTAAGTGCCTTGTCCTCATCTTCATACTTTACTTCCATACTAGATAATTGACAAATCAAAGTATTGAAAACATTCAAGTGGTCAACAATTTTTGAACCTTCTTTCATTTGCAAGTTGTACAACTGCTTCTTCAAAAAAAACTTGTTCATTAAGGACTTTGTCATATACAGACTCTTTAGTCTGTTCCACTAACCTGTTGTTGTCTCCTCTTCAACAATGTTAAACAACACTTCATCTCCTAAACACAAATGAATGGTACCGAGGACTCTTTCATCCAGATCTTCTGAGTCCTTGTCTTTCATGCTTGTTGGTTTCTTTCTCTTTCCATCCAATGCCTTTTGCAATCCTTGTTGCACAAACATTTCTTCACCTCAAAATTTTATTTAGATTTATTTGGAATTTTATTTTTGGGTGTAAAAGGATTTAAAAGAATGGTTCCTAAATAGCTATAGTGAATAAAAAAGTTAAGTGAAAGTATATATTGAAACAACTATTTTGAAATTGCGATTTAATGTTGGTGTACATAAGGCAATTTAAGATAAAATGATTTCCATCTTCAACTCCAGAAATTATGAAAACCAAAATCTCCTCAACTTCTAAATATGGTTGGACGGAATTCATTGTTGTGGAATGTGTAGGATCAACTCTACTTGGGTTCTCCGTGTTCATTTGGCATAGTCTCAACTAATTAATGCAGAAGATGGGATGGTGAGCTCTCATGTGAAATGAGAGCTCCAACCTATAGGTACCATCATTGATCATATCAAATATCTTGAACGGATCCTCAAACCTTTGGACCAATTATGGATCCATCTGTATCAGTGGTACAAATTGGTTCATGCCTGTCCTAATGAAGACCTACAATCCTATGTTGAACTCTAAATCGCATGTCTCATGTTATACCCAATGCCTCATCCTCTCTCTTTCATCCATCAAATGTACATGAGATAACTCCAACTGATCATCCCAACTACTCATGAATCCCAAAGCTAATGAACTATTTCAATAACATCCTTGCATCACCAAGTGTGGAGTGATGGGTTTTTGTCCATTCTTCAACTTGATGGACTATATCCCATTGCAAAACTCTTCTACAATTTATCATTGAATTGTGATGCATCTAATAGAGTCACTCAATTAGTATGATCAACCAACACATAATGTCACAAGTATTCCTCCAACAATACCTCGATGCATTATGTATGTCCATTTGTCTATGGATAGTAATTGGATCTCATTAATAACTACGTCCCAACAAGTTCAAACAATTCTACACAAAACTTCCCAGTGAACCTCAAACCTCGATCTAAATCGATGTTTAGTGGAAGACCCAAATACTTTATTGTGTTTTTGAAAAATAGTTGTGCCACCTCCTCTGCTTTGCAAGTCATATTCATTGGTATGAAAACTACATACTTAAAAAAATGATCAACCACAACCATGATCCCATTGCATCCCTACACCATTTGAGGCTATGAGATGAAGTACATCGAAACACTTAACCAAGGCTTCTCTGCAAGGTAAAAGATGCAATAGACCTACCTTCAATCTAGTGTCAGTCCTATGTTATTGAAAATAAGACAATTGTGGACATAATCTTCCACATCTTGCATCATAAGTTACCAAAATTATCGTCTTTCCAATAATGTGAATATCCTACACTATCCTGGGTGGCCAACCCAAGGAAATTCATGAAACTCCTTCAAGAGATCCTTGCGGAGATTACTTGACTTGGGTACATAGAGGCCCTCACCAAAATAGAGGATTTCATCGTGAACAAAAAACCTCCTCATCTTCTCTTCCTTTACTTTCTTTATGTTGTTCTTTATAGATGGATCAACCTGTAGTCCTTAATATTCTCTCGAAACTCTGTCAACACATCAATGGAGCTTCCATCTAGTGTAGGAAAATCATCTTCATCAAGCATAGCTAATTGTCCTTTACTTCGCAAGGCATATACAATAGCATTGATTTTGGGAGGCTTACACTCAATGGACATGTCAAACTCCACAAAGAAGTCCTGCCAATGCACTTTCTATGGGGACAACTTGGTTTGTGTGGAAAAGTAGCTTGTCACAATGTTGTCGATCTTGAACAATAATGGATTTCCCAACAAGTAATGCCTCCATACCTATAGATAATGCACAATTATAGTCATTTCCTTCTCTTGGATTGGTTATCTTCATTCGTGGTCATGTAGCTTCTTTCTCTCTAAATCCATGGGGTGCCCATCCTATAGTAAAGCTCCTCCTATGGAAAAGTTTTAACCATCTGTGTGCACCTAAAACGACTTCTCAAAGTTGGATAGCTTCAATACAGGGGCAAAGGTAATTCTTCACTTTAGCTCCTGAAATGTAGAATTGCTCTCTTTTTCTAATTCCAATACCTCTTCTTCTTCAACAAATATGGTAGTGGTGCAATGATATTAGAGTAGCCTTCTACAAATAAGCGATAGTAGTTGTTTAGTCTGAGTAATATTGTCACATCATTCACAGAGCATGGCTCCTCCCAATATTCAATCGTGGTGACCTTAGCAGGGTCCATGATAATGCTTCCTTGTCCAATCAAATGGCCTAGGAAGGGTATCTTGATCTTCCCAAAAATGCAATTGGATTTCTTCAAGTACAACTGATGCTTTCACAATGCCTTAAATACTTCTTCCAAGTGTTTCTTGTGATCCTCCATACTCACTATACATTATGATATCATCCAAATACACTAGAACAAATTTGTCCAAAAATGGCCTCAGAACATCAATCATCAATGTATAAAATGTGGTTGGGGCATTGTAAAGGCCGAATGGAATCACCAGGAACTCATAGATTCCATACCATCTCACCATTGTTTTCTTATGTTCATCCCCCTTCCCGACCCAAACTTGATAATAACCACACCTCAAGTCTAAATTAGAGAACACCTTAGCTTTGGGAAGTTTTTCAAAATAGTCTACAGCAAGTGGCAAACGATATTTTTTCTTAAAAGTTTTCTTGCTCAACACTCTGTAATCCAGGCACATCCTTAGCTCTAACGTTTCCTTCTTCTTTTCAAAGAGGACTAGGGCACCATAAGGGGACCAAGAAGTTCAAATAAAACCTACGTCAATCAACTCCATCAGTTGTCACTTAACTTCTTCCAACTCTGAACCAGATAATTGGTAAGGATCTCTCACTGGTGGTTGTAACCCCAACTCCAACTCTGTATGTTTTTCAATAGTTCACCTTGGTGGGAGAACCTTAGGAAAATCATCAACAAATATTTCTGCAAATTTATCCAACAGTTTGGCAAGTTCTAGTGGAATAGCCATCCCCACTCCATCTTCCGCAACTTCCCTAATCATTGGCGCATAAACGGGTGACCCAAAGCGCCATGTTGCTCTCTTCATGCTCAATGCAGAAACAATATACAATCCTCCATTAGGATTTTTTGCAGTTGTTCACACAACCCATATTTTTTGTTCACCCACTATAACCATCTCTTCTAGCCATGACACTAGAACAACTCTGTTACTTATAAGGAATTCTTGTCTGAAAATGACTTCAAAGTCATCTATTGTAAAAATCGTAAAGGTTTCAAATCCATTCCAATCATCCAACTGCACATGGACCGATGAGGAAACTCACGTTGTCATTATTGCCTTAGAATTCACCACTTTCACTTATTATTTACTTTTCATGATATTGATCCCAAGCTCTTTAACCAACTCGTTCCGCAAAAAATTGTGTGAAACACCTGTGTCAACAATCACTTGAATTGTTGTACCAATGATAATCACTTCAATGAAACATAAATCCATTGCATGTTTTTACCTTTACCATCTAAGGAGTCGATCCTTCTTCTTCCCAAAAGACTCTACCATGCATCATGTGTCACATCGAATGAACAACAATAGTCTCCACAACTAAACATATTGAACTCTGTTCAAACCTTTTTCCAAACTTTGTGTGCCCCTGTTTAGCTTATCTCATCTCAAAGGAATATCTCACTATATTCATCTCAAGTTGAGGACGAGCACCTATCCCAAATTCCCTTGGATTGTCTGTAACCTTCTATGGTCTACTACAATCATTTTTCTGCAGTCTTGAATTTGCGTGGAATGAATGGATCTTGCACAACTTCAAATATGCCAAGTCGTGTTCCACCACTATTGTCTTTTCCATAGTGGAGATTTCTTGGAAACTCGAGCTCTTCACACAACTGACCGACTTTTTCCAATGTGCTCTGATACCAACTATCACGTCACTAGAGAACTCAGGCGGATAGTAGCTATCCACCATTCTCAATAGTGTGGACCACCATGAATATTCGAATCGGTGCCACATCTAGTCGATGTCTACTCAACTCATACTATGCCTAACACTTAGAATATTTATCAATTAACAATGATAGCATTCAACACTTAGAATAATTCACAAATGAAAAGTACACACAACGCACAGGGAAAGATATTGTATAAAATTTCAGCGACGTCAAACCAACCCACACCTACTAGTCTCAGTGGGTGCGTCGTTTGTCTCCAATTCACGTATTTGTGCTTCAAAAGTGAAGACTTTACCTAGCTTCCTTATCTTCGTTCTTCATCTCTATGGTACATCACACTCTTTCCTCAACGCTCAACTCCCAACTAGTTCATCGAACACCTTGTTCTCTTGATCCTTTCCTTATTGACTCTCTCCCTCACTCTTATATATATGTGTTGACTCTCCAGTGTGGACCATGACATCCATTGATCCTTTCTTTATTGACTCTCTCCCTCACTCTTATATATATGTGTTGACTCTCCAGTGTGGACCATGACATCCATTGGTGGTGAGCCAATCGTTCCAATCCACACGATTTGTCTAATTCAACTTTCCAAAGTGTGTGCACATGTGTTTCACTTAGTTGGCTTTCCAATTCATCCAACTGACACCCACAAGCTTCATTCAAATGACCCTTTCCGAGGGTGCGTGTACACACTAGAATCGTCGAGTTAACTCATCTAAGTGTGCATTCCCACATCTAGTTACGCCGAAAGGCGTATACCTATTGACAATGGGCACATTTAATAGGTTT